>JAHHUM010002751.1:0-12809 GCA_036173005.1 Crenichthys baileyi | reverse complement strand
CCCCTTTTTATGAATATTATACCTCCTCCTGCTGTTCCTCCCTCTCCATCTCTTCTAACAACACTCTGTTTGATCTAATCTGCCTTTGTTCTGGTGTTGGACTCGGCTGAACTTTTCCTTTGCCTCTTTTATTATGACATCAAGCTGAAAAAAAAACATAATGAAAGTATTAACTAAATCTCACCTATTAACTCAGCTATTTGAGTTATAAACCTCACCAGAAACTTTAACCAATGTTCAGTTTTAGATGTTTCAAAGATTTCTGTATGAACCTGAAAAATGAACCCTTTGCTCTCTCTGAAGACTGTTACTAAACAGCACTTATAGGCGGTTTTATATTGGACATACCTGTACAGTTATATCCGAAAAAACAGGAAAACAAGAAAAAAAGACTTTGGACCTTTGGAGAGCTTCTGAGCTCTTATGGCATTTGTGTCATAATTACTCATGAAAACACATTAAAATGTTTTTAGATGACTTTTACATTCAAAAGTAGTTACATCCCTTTGTCACATCATAACCACAAACTTCAGTTGATTTATTGGGAATTTATATAAAAGCTCAACACAAAGTGCGATAAAAAAATTGTAGGTTTTTCAAAATAATTTTTACAAATAAAAATCTGAAAAGTGTGGCATGCATTTGTTTTCAGCGTGCAGCAAGACTTGTAACAGATCCAATTGGACTGAGCTGGAGCTGCTTTGCAGATATGAATATGCAAAGCTGGTGGAGACTGCAGTAAAAAGTTCTTCTACAGAGTATTGACTCATAAGGGCTGAAAACAAATGCAATCCACTCCTTCCATAGTTTTTTCCACAAAACATCTTTATAAACATGCATTTTTTTCTTAAACATCACAACTAAGCACTAAAAGATGAAGGTTTTTAGCTGTAGTGACAAAATTATCTGAAAGAAAGTTTAAGGAGTATGAATACTTTCCCCAAGACACTGTAAGTTCATTGCATTTATCTATCGGTCTATTTTTAAAGTTTAGTAAAACCAGACTAAACTAGAAGATCAGAGAAACATTTCAGTTCACTCAACTTAATTAACTGACCAATCGACTTAATTGAAAATCTAAAAATTAAAAAATAAATAAAAAGTTATATTAATGTTATGTTCCCTTCACCTTCTTTAAGCAGGGAGTTAAGATAAATGTGCCCATGGAAAAGAATGGAAAAATGCTTTTAATGCTAAGAGTTATTTTCCCATAAAAAATCTTTATAGCTTTAATAGTGAAGCAGTAAATCACTTCATAATACTGTGATTTAAACAGGTTGTTCTGCTGTTAGACCGAATAAAAATTAAACATGTTCACATTTTATTTCAGCCAATTAAAGAAATAGGATGTAACTAAACATTCACAATGCATTTCTGTTGCTTCGGATTTAAGAAACGTCTTTAAATCAACAATTAATAATCACACAAACCAAACAGATCCCTACATTGGAACCAATTCAGACTTTTGCACGAAAAACTGGATCTTTAAGTCTCATGTTGAGCTGTAAGGTTTGTTGTCATCGAACAGTCTTTTTACCACTGAAGGTGACGCTTTAATTTTGTTTTTTTCTGGACTTTTCTTGGCAGATGTTCGCTGTCTGACCTCATTCGTCGTTGCCATTGATGGTGTATTGATCCTGTAAAAAAAATGTAAATAGTAAATGAAATAAGCCTGTATTTGATGAGGTAGCGTCCCGCTGGGATTAAAGACCTAATTTCCAAAGGCCTGGCTCGAGACAGGCCGTATAACGTCAAATAAAAGAAAAAGAGTTTATTTGGAAAGTAAAAACTGATTTTCAGCTTTAACTTTTTCACAAAGCTAGAGAAGGATCTAAGACGACAACCAAAACAAGCTTTATACAAATAAAAACAGAACAAATATTCTCTGTTACAAAGGTTTCATACCCCGGCACATGGGTTGGTTTTAGTGGTGTTTTGTTCTTCTCAGGGTCCCTGAGGGCAGAAAGGTAGTGCTTAGTAACCAGTACTGGATTCACAGATCAAAAAGTATTAATGGATTTAAACGGCTAAAGGAGAAAATTACCTGTTTTTGCCTTTTTTATATCTCCAGTGGGCCATGATTGCAAGACCACAAAAACAGGCCAGAATTAGAAAAACTACAACCAAGATGGAGGTGAAATCTTTGAGAAAAAGAAGAAAATGTTTAATGGATCATCAAAGCAAACAGAAATCAGACAGCATCACAAGAGGATGAACTTACTCTGATATCTAGACTCCTGCCTCTTATCAGTGCTTAATCGAGATCGTTCATCTAAACCTGTCACAGAAAACAAACATCAGAACCCCAAACGGATCTTCTGTCTATAAATGTGAGTGTTTGAAAGAGTTCCTCACCATCTTCAGACGTCTCTGTGAGTCCAGGAACGGTGACCAGCAGCTCTCTGGGAACAGCAGAGAGCACTGAAACTGAACATCCGACCTCTGTGCTGCTGAAAGCTGACAGCATAGCTGTGGTGGTGACGGTGACCGTACCGTTGCTGTTGGTCACACTAGTGGAGTTGTACTGGGAGAAGAGGAGGTTCTGCTGTGGAACAGCCAGAGTTACAGTGGGAGCAGGTCGACCTGTAGCTGAACAGGACACAACTGACTCTGCAGGAGAGTTTGACCTTCTGACATCAAGGATGGGTTCATGCAGCTCTGCATGGGAAACATGAATAATAAAGATGAGAACATGACATTATGACTGATTTTTTTTCTTTATGATTTTGGTGAAATAACCAAAATGTTTTCCTTTCTGCTTCATCTTTGCGAAATTTTCTTTCTTTTGAATATTTTTACATTTTATCCCTTTACAGCAACCAACTTCAGCGTCTTTTATTTGGATTATATGTGACAGACCAGCACAATGTAGGGCATGATTGTGAAGTGAAAATAAAATGATAGATTGGTTCATGAAGTTTGGTTAGAGAGCGTCTGTGAGAATCATTTTAATAAGTATCACACCTATTCTTTTGGATTTAGTTCTGGGCTTTGACTGGGCCTTTCTAACAAGTGAAAATACTTAACCATGGTAGCTCTGACTGTATGTTTAGTGATGTTCTGCTGGAACATGAACCTCTTTTGCAGCCTCTCACAATTTGCCTTCCAAGATTGTCCTGCATTTAGCTCCATCCATCAACTCTGACCTGTCTCCCTGTCCCTGCTAGAGTAAAGCATCCCCACAGCATTATGCTGCCACCACCATGTTTCGCAGTGGGAATGTTCTGTTCAGTGTTAGTTTTTTTTTATCACATACCATTGTGGATAAAGGCCAAAAACTTTGAATTTATTTGATCAGATAACCTTCTGAAACTTGTTTCCTGTGTCACCTATGTGGCAAACTGACACCAGGACTTCTGGTGGCCTTCCTTTAACAGTTACTTCCTTCTACTCCTCCATAAAGACCTCTTGAAATCTGTAAAGCACAGTGTGTCAGGTTGTCTCAGCTGAGCTGTGGATTTCTGCAGCTCCTCTAGAGTCACCATCAGCGTCTTGGCTGCATATTTGATTAATGATCTGCTTGCCTTCAGTCCAGATGTACAGACATGTTTTGGTGTGTTTGTAGTTATGCCATACCCTTCCTGTTTTCAAATTTGCTCTCTAATGTTCTCTACCAAGTTTATGTTCAAATATGGAAATTTATTTTAGGAAATGTGATCTATGAGTCCTATATAAGGTCTATTCACCTAATACTTCCTGTTTAAGCTAAATGGGTGTGAGTTGTTAGGGGTTAAAGACCTTGAGATGTTGTGGTGCTCCACAACATGTGTCCTTACTCACCATAGAGTGTGAGGCAGGTCCTGCCTATTAGGGCTCCACTAGGATAGGTGTTAAACAAACATCGATAGCAGCCTTCATCCTCCTCCGTCACCTTCCTGATCACCACGGAGCAGCTCTGCAGACCTTCATGCTGAAAATCCATCTTCCCATCCAGATCAGGCCTCACTCTAGAACCAAATCTCTTGGTGTAGATGGCGAGATTCATCTCCCCATCAGGGTAGACTTTCTGCCAGGTGACTTGGAGGACATCTTTGGCTTCAGTTAGCTGACAGCTTAGAGAGGCTTGGTGTCCCACTGCTACCAACACGGTCTGCTGGGTTTCAATAGCAGCCAATCCACCTGTAAGAAGGAGATCAGGTGACTGTTACCTGTATCTGGCTTTTATAACTATAGCACCTTGCCAAACTAGTCGCGCCTTTAGGCTGTTTTACATTTTTGTTAGGTTACAACCACAAACTTCAATGTATTTGCTTAGGATTGGATGTGTACGTCATACTTTTCACTTTTATTTGCATTGAAATTGGTTGCATTTTATTTTACATGAGCGGTAGGAGTAAATAAACTCGAATAAAAATGCACGCCACTTTCAGATTTTTATTTGTCATAAACTTTCCCTTCAGCTTCACAGTTTTATGCACTACTTTGTGTTTGTCTCTCACGTGAAGTACTGTAGTCCTAGAATAAAATGTGGCATATGAATAGCTTTGTAAGCTGTAATAATTAAAATAAACTACATGCCCCCAGAAAATGCTTCATCTGTGAGCTGTTTGCTTACTTTCGTTTTAACATGAGCAAAATACACAAGTTAAAACCGTTTTTAATAACAAAACTCTCCATAGCTGCTAAACTTGAGCATAGAAATAAGACAGAAAAAGGTTCTAATCTTACCTTTAAAAAAGATTTCCAACAAGAAAAAGAAAAACGGGACAGCAGAGTCTGACATCGTAGCTCCCAAAGTGCGCCTCGATTTGAAATTAACCGCCGTACGCATGCGCATCTGAGGTACTTTCACTTTCTCTAATTTAAATCAGTTGAAATGCGTTCCTGCCCGTTTTAACGATGGTTGATTGTTTGCATCGAGCTTCAACAATATAAAACCTGCTGAACCAGAGAGACAGAGGGCGGATAAAGACCATAATAAACAACATGACGACCAATATAAACAGCACATCATTTATTGTAATTTGCTTTAGACTTACAGCTGCAACAGTAGTAGAAAAAACAAACACCTGAGCATATAATTTTCTTCCCCTGGTATAAAACAGGTATAAAAAACGCCCTGGTTTAAACGTTTAGTGCAAAATACAACGTATTGTGATCAAAAGCAAACAGCAACCTCAAGTGGTCTTTTATCAGAACAGTCAAAGCATGTTTTTGTAATTAAAAGATTGATAAGGAGAACTTTAATTTTGGCTAAGATTTCTGTCATATATAACATAATGGAAACATAAAAAAACATTTCTACACTCTACACACCTCATTTATTCAAGCATAGAATATAGTTCACCCCATGTTGTCACTGGACACATATGGTAGAGGTGAATGTTTTCGACATCATGTGTTGTAACCCCTAACTTTTTTCGATACTCATCCAAATTCCTCAATATTTTTCATTCGGTCCTCTGAATACTTTTATACTTTCATCACCTTCTCATTTTTTGTTGTTGTTGAAAAATAGGACAACATCTTTAAAGGGTTAGTTCAAGATTTTTATACTGAGGTACTGAAATTAGCATTGATAGTTCCTTTACCTGAGGTAGAATCACCTTAAGGTTGTTGAAAGATTATTAAACATCCTTGAAGGTGATAAACCTGGTGAATAAGCTGATGTTGAGTCTGCTGGGACAATTTTCTAACAACTAAGACACCTAGAAAGCATTGGATCATTCAGTCTTTGACCCTGATAGATAACTTGGGCAAAATTCAATAGTTTGTACCATTCTTTTCTTGGGAGAGCGAGAGCAGACAGATGATCAGATGAACTGATACAACTGTTGGGTTCAACCAACATAAAGCGACATAAAAACATGGAGGTTGTTCAGTGGGATAAAACAGCACAAAAGTCTGTTGTGAAATTGTGGACTCATAATATCCTCTAACCAGGTGTTATATCCCACTGACATAAACGTTTCCAGTTTAAATTGATTTAATTTGCTAAACAAACGGGGTACGCCTGATTAGCTTGTTAGCTAGCTAGCTAAAGTAATTCAACTTCAAAAAGCTCTGGAAATGAAACAATTTCTGAAAAGTGATTTGACATCTTTCTACTACATTAAGGGACTATATTACTATAACTTCACAGAGCCTCACTTCAAAAGATATGAGTTAACCCTTTATGGTGGGCAGAAGGTGTAGCAGAGGGCCTCTGTTTGGTAGTTGATTTTTTTTTTTTTTTACAAAACCAAAGTAGCTAAAACAGAATATATATAACGAATGTGAACGATTTTGATCGGTTTAGAGAAACAAGTACTTTTCAAAGACTTTTGTCATATTTTTTAATCTGAGATAAGTTTGATGTGAAAACTTCTCCACTGCTATTTGAGAAGGGAGTAAAACAGGCTGCACAAATTGAGGTGTGGTTTCAGAACATGAGATAATGCGACCATTTTTCCTTTTACTTTGCCGGTGACTTTAAGCTTTATAGGGTTTTTAAAAAAAATTTATTTAACTTCTCAGTTTCTCTTCTTTCATTTTGAACCACAGAAAAGACACGTTTGTATTTCAATTTAATATTTTAAAACAAAAAAGAGTCTTCAGTTTTTTCCATTTTTGATTTATGATGAGAAAATCCACTTGCCAAAACATGCATGGACCCAAGATATCAAGTGTAAAGTCTCCAGAAGTGCAGAGTTTCTGCTGAATCGGTAACAACAGCAACTTTAACACTCAGCACAGTCATTATGTGAACACATACGTTATATACCCTTAATAATAGGTGTCAATTTTTTTTTTATATTTGTCACTTGGTATCAGTACTTAAAAAAAAAAAAAACACATTAAAGTAATAAAATAACGATGGTCAAAACTAGAACATAGAAAAACACATGATTGAAATATTTTAAAATGTTGCTTTATGGATTAAGCATATATTGTAAAAAATGTTTTTGGCTTTCTGTTAATTTTTTTTCTAGCTTTAAACTAAATTTAACAATTAATGGATAATTTTGCGATTTTTTTTGTTAGACATTTAGAGACAGGTCTGACTGTAATAATAAAAATATTGATAATAATGATAATAATATAAACAGTCAGATCTAACACAAATAAAAAGTGTTTAGTTTTCTATGCTCCAAAACTAGATAAGTTCAAAGAATTCCTGGTAAAATGCTCAACTGTCATAAACATTAAAATGAAAATCAATATGCACTAGAAAAATCACATAATAAACAGAATGAAATCAATATTTCACAGTATTTTAGTTTTACTGGAAGTTTATTTTTGTGGAAGTCAGTAGATATTATCAGCTAACCAGAGCTTTTATAGAGTGCATATCAGTAGTTAACATATTAAGGCACAATGTAATGCAATTAGAGCCAAAAATAAATGGCTAGCTTTATAAAAGTTTCAACAGCACCATCTAATGGTTATCTCTTGCACATTACACAGGTGCGTGCTCAAACTGCGCACTGTCCTGCAGCGGCACGGCAGCTGCGAGCCACGGCGCACGCAAACCACATTAACAATATAGAATCGATTTACTTACAAACTAGCATAAACATATAAACAGATAAACGCTCCTTATTGAGGAGGAAATAGGAATACATAAAGAAACAATCACATCATGTTTAACACTACATGCATGTCCAAAAAAAAACAATCTTACTTTTGTCATCCACTAAAGACTCTGAGCATCACAATAAGGCACACCTCGAACAAGACAGACTTAATCTCTGCCAGACTAGCAAAGTCACCCATATGTACGAAATATGAGGAAAAAAGCAGTAGTAGCTTAGCTGTTTGGTCATCTTCTCTACACCACCATCATTCAGTCTGTCCTTTCTTCATCCATCTCAGTGTGGTTTGGCTAATCCACAAAACAGGACAGGTCCAGACTGCAACGAATAATCAGGTCTGCAGAGAAAATAACCAGGACTGACCTTCCCTCCATCCAGGACTTATACAGGTCAAGGGTCAGGAAAAGAGCTGCTAAAATCTCTGCAGACCCCACACACCCTGCACACAAACTGTGATCCAAACCATTTTGGATCACAGAAAAAAGGCTTGTATATCAATTTACTATTTCAAAGAAATCGATGAGAACGTTAAATTTTGACAGAATTTTTGCCATATTTAAATTAATAGAAACACAAAATCACCAGTCACCATTATCAATCGGCCTTTTCAATTATTTTCAACTGTGTTTTTATGTTGAAAAATAGGACATCTTTAAAGGGTTAGCTCAGGTTTTTTATACAGCTAGAGCAGATGGATGATCCGATGGACTCAGAACCAGCAGGCTCAAACAACACAGTGCCACAAAGAAACATGGAGGTTCAGCTAAATAAAGGAGCACCAAATACAACAATTCTGTTGTGAAATTGTAGACTGTCTGGTAACCTAGTGTTATGTCCCACT
Organism: Crenichthys baileyi; assembly: GCA_036173005.1. Lineage (NCBI taxonomy): Eukaryota > Metazoa > Chordata > Actinopteri > Cyprinodontiformes > Goodeidae > Crenichthys > Crenichthys baileyi. The sequence goes on along the minus strand of JAHHUM010002751.1, from coordinate 4,454 downwards.
GATATGAACATTTTCATGCTAAAATGCCAGTGTGGCCCTTGTTAGCTAGCTGGCTTATTTAATTTCCTGAAAGCCGTGATTTGACATCTTTCTCCTACAGGTTAGGGAATTATTACCGATAATTTCACAGAGCCTCAATTAAAAAAAACATGAACTAACCCTTCAAGGAGCACAAAAAGATTTTTGTCTCATTTTGTTAATGAAACCAAAATTAGTCAAACCAAAATTAAAATTTTTCAATTTTTCCTCATGCATTTTGGATCACAGAAAAAAGGCTTGTATATCAATTTACTATTTCAAACCAAAACAATTTTTTTTTTTTTTTGATTTCTTAAATAAAAAAAAATCTGCTAAAACATGAACAGTCCCAAGATATCAAGTTTAAAGTCTCCAGAATTGCAGAGTTTCTGTTGAATCAGCAACAACATACTAAACAGCCATTATTTAAATACAAACGGCACATTACTGACCTTCAATAATACGTGATACATTTTCTTCCTCTCAATCACGAAGTACCAAAGTGTTTTTTTTTAAAGGTAGCTTCATTATTTTTGTAAAAAAATATTTTTTTAAAACACAAAAGCACAAATGTTTTAAAACCAAATGAAGCACCTTTTTTAATTACAAAACATCAACACAATGAGGTAGGTACTTGTAAATACTCAGGAGGTGATTGTCTAATGGCTACAAGAACTGTTTGCTGGGTTACTGTTGGTAATAAAACAAACAGGTTAAAATGGTGATGACATGGGACTCGCTGTCGTGTGTCTTTCAGAGGTTCGTAGTCTGAGCTCTTTGTTGTCTGACACCGGTGAACTGTCTGGCCTTAAAAATCAAAACAATAAGTTAGTAAGACACTAATGATAAACAGGGAACCTGATATGCTTTATAAAGTGCAGGAAATATACTGTATATATCACATTAGAAGGGATGTAAAAGAGGGAATAAATCTACGTCTGTGTAATGAATAAATAAAATACTTACTACTGATTTTCTGTGATATCCTGGGAATGTTTCTTATTCCTGTGAAGTATTTAAAAACAATTAAATCAAACAGTTACAAAATAAATGTTTCTGATAGATTCAGTCAGTCAGTCATTTTCTACCGCCTATTCCATAGCACCATAACAAGGTAAAAGTCAACAACAAAAACTCAGTTTCATAGAAGTACCTTCCCTGAAGTCGTTTTCTGAGCAGGAAGATACAAATGACAGCCATCATCATCATTATGAATGAAATAATTAAAGGCCATCCTTAAGGAAGAAGATGAAATGTGTCTCAACAACGAAAAAAGTGAAAAAATGTTCATGGGAATCTGAACATGGAACTTACTGCGCCCTCCCAGATGATCCAGTCTTTTTTCCCAAACCCCTGATAAATGAGATGGAAATATTTAACATAAATTTAACATCAATAATAATATAAATAACTCTTCAATACTGTCCACTGACTGCATATCCATCATCCCTTTTCATAATCGGTATTCATTCCAGACAAAAATGGTTTCATCGCTGTGAAAAAATTTATATCTTTCCAGCACTTTTTTTTCATCTTTAGATTGCTATCACTTTAGAAATATTCCTATTTTTTTTAAAACTGTTGCCCTTGTGTGGATTCGTGTTTGAGAGCTGATGTTAAAAAGAGGATTTCCCCACCGTGGGATGAATAAGCACTATTCTATCGTATTCTATTTATTTTCTTCAGTTTTTATAAATGTGAGTTTTTTAAAAGGAGTTCCTCACCATCTTCAGACGTCGAACGGTGACCAGCAGCTCTCTGGGGGGCAGCAGAGAGCACCGCGAACATCCAACCTCTGTGCTCGAAAACCTGACAGCAGAGCTGTGGTGGTGACGGTGACCGTCCCGTTGTGGGGTTCCACTGGTGGGGGGAAAAAACTGAGGTTCTGCTGTGGAACAGTCAGTGTTACAGTGGGAGCAGGTCGACCTGTGGCTGAACAGGACACAACTGACTCTGTGGAAAAGTTTGACCTTCTGACATCAAGGATGAGTTCATGCAGCTCTGTGCAGAAAACAAACATCATGATCAACATCTAGTTATAAAGTTAAGCCTTTAATACAGTCGGGTTCTTACCATAAAAATCCAGACAGGTCCCAGCTGTCTGAGCTCCATCAGGGTAGATGGTGAACTTACAGATATAACATCCTTCATCCTGCTTCAAAACCCCCTGAAATATGGGAGGACTTCTGCAGTTCAGCTTCTGTAAACTGAACCTTTTCTTTAAAGCCAGGATTCACTGTTTCACCAAAATACTCACTGAAGGAGCCGATGTTCCTCTCTGTTTTCTCCAAGACCTTCTGCCAGGTGACCTGTTGGACATCTTTAGTTTCCAGGAGCTGACAGCTGAGAGTCTCCTAGTACTGTCTCCCCTGTTTTTATTGGTTCTGTCACACCTTCAGGAATCAATAAAAGAAAAAAGGGATCTCCACCCAAAGGGAGAGCTGGTAAGGGATGAAGATCTACAAGGCTGATAAAGAATGTGCACCCTGACAAATAAGACCTGAACCACTCCAAGGGCATGCTCCTTACATCCACCAACTGCTCTAAACAAGAGATTAAAACATCATGGTCCACTGTATCAAATGTGGCTGTTAAATCTAAAAGCACAAGGATTACACAGTTACCAGAACCAGTAGATAAATAAATATCATTAAATATCCTTAAAAGGATGGACTAATTTCTGTACAAAATTTTAAAACCTGACTGAAAAAGAGGAATGACAGTAATGTGAAGAATGTTGTGTTGTTGTAGAAAGTCCATCTGATCACTGTGAACTACTTTTTCAAGGTCTTTTGAGATAAATGGCAATTTAACAATGGGTCTGAAATTATCCAACATTATGGGATTCAAATTAAGTTTTTTTGATTAGTGGTTGGACCATAGCATTTTTACTTGTTGAAGGGAAGACACCAGATGTTAAGCTACTGTTGAAAACTGCCAGGAGAGATGACCTTAGGCTTCATCTGGCCAACAACCTTCTGCCCCCAGGATAAGGAAGTTACACAGAGCCTCAACCTTTAAATGAAATGCAACAAAGTCTCACTAGCTGGGTTTCTAAAATCGTATGCAGAGACAAACATCAGATCTGATTCTAAAAACAACAAAACCTCAAACAGTCTAGAGCTATGGATTGGCACCGAGGAGGAGAGGAGAGGAGAGAGGTTATTGTTGTTTGGAGGAAGTTATGGAGAGTAGTGCAGGATAAGGTTGAGGTAGGTTACTGTTGGTGGTGGATGGTGGCTTGTTGGAGGTGGTAAGTCTGCCCCACAGAGGTTGAGTTTGGCTGGAGGAATAGCACGGAGATTCACAGTGCAAAGCAATGATTTGGTGTTTCCACAAGGTGATCTCAGAGCTGCAGGGCTGGAGGTTGGAAATGAAGGGAGGCTCACGGTTGGAGCAGCAGGGAATCTTTCCAGAACTTGCCGGAGCATGGATACAGAGAACAGGAGCTTGGAATCCAGGACACTGTCATATAGTGATCAGATCTGCAAAGCAGGACAAGTAACTCGATTAAAGCAGGCTTTAGGAAATGTTGAGAACTGCAGAACACGGTCAAGAGACAACGGGTATGCCTCCTTCCAGGTTCCTGCTCCTTAAGAAGTCCTGCTGATTGAGTGTGTATTCAGTCACTTGTCTGCTGAGAGCTTGCAAAAAAAAAAATTATGAAGTTGTGCAGGAGCGTATAGTCATGCTTACAGCTTGCATTGAAACATGACTTACCTATTTTTGTAGTTTCTGGATTTCCAAGTCCAGTTTCTTCCAGGTCTATCCAGGTCCACGTTCTGCAGTTTTCATTCGCTATATTTGATTTGTATATCTGACAACTCAACTTGTTTTTGTAAGTGGGTGCTGTAGAGACCTCTGAATTATCAGAGCATGAATTGTGTGTGGTAAGAGGTCATCTTGATTCCACTATTTGTTAAATCCTACTGGTTCCCCCAGGTATTTATCTCACTGGTGCAGTAGGTTTATGGGTTATAATCTTTTATATCTACTGTACTTCTCTTACTCTACTGTTGTTTGAATGTTGCTCCTCAAATGTGAGTTGCTTTGGATAAAATAAATGTTCAGGTAAAACTTACTATGTACCCAGGTTGGCTCTCAGGCAGTACAAAGTCATAAATCATAAATAAATGTAAATTTATTACCATTGACTAATTATGCAAAATATAATGTCTTAATAATATCTGGAAAGAAAGTATAAGGAAAATTTGTCGCCCCGAACAATCTGATGTGTTTGGTAAAGTGCTTCGTGAATACGGCTGTAAGAAGTATAAAATCAATGAATAAGGTTTGATAAGTGCAATATCTTGTTCAAACAATAACAATTTGGGATGCTAGGTATGGGAATGTACGAGTGTATGTGGGGTATGTGAAATAAGAATAATGATTTTATCTGATGTTGGTGTGGGGGGGATTGGGGGTTATGGTAAAAA
>JAHHUM010002750.1:0-160449 GCA_036173005.1 Crenichthys baileyi | reverse complement strand
GGGGGCGGGGAAAAATCGGGGAGTGGAATTGCAAACTGAGCAAATGAATGCAGATAATCTGCTTTCCACAAGTGACTAAGCAGCTCTACAACAGAGACAATACGGCATTCATCCAGCCCACAAGGACATACTGTACTGTAGATTGTACACAAATATTTACTTGATTTAGCTGCAGTTAACTGCACAGTGTTAACATATTTGGGTGTAATATGTAATGCTTTAAGCAACTGAAACATCCAAGGTCAAGGTAAAGGTTTTCGAACACTGAGTCCTTTGAGCACAGTGATTTCATTCAGCTTGAAACAACCCATGAGGGACTTTGATTGGGTTCATGTTTTATAGCGAGTGCCATAAAAGATAAGCAGAGTATTCCAAAGGAAATCATATTGCCGAGTCAGATGACTTAATGCTTTACATGCACGTCTATATCCAGAAATCTGTTAGGATTTACAACAAATAAAAATGTATGGCCTTACTGTTTTCATATTTCTGGTATTGATTATATATTTTACTGTGCTGATTTTGTCCTAGAATCTCTCAAAGGTGCCAGGGTGTTGGTCACAGGAGCCAGTACAGGTATTGGGGAACAAATGGCTTATCATTATGCCCGCTTTGGAGCCCAGATTGTTATCACGGCAAGGAGGGAGAAAGTTTTACAGCAGGTCAGTTTTCGTTATGTCAACCTTTTTTCGTTGTCTTTTGGAACTGCATCAGTTGTGCCAAGCAGGTTATTATAATATATAGTGTCAACTGGGATATTTAGGTTACAGGATCAACTTGAGCTGGGTGCAAAGGCAAAGAGCCAAATACCACTATTACCAGAGCCCTTGATAGATGCCTTTTGTTTCTTCTAGTGAATCTCTCAGCAGTAAAAACATTGTGCCAAGCAGCCCCAGAGTCACCCCCAAACTCCCAACATGTCCCAACCTGATTTTATCGTGCTAACTTAGAATCAGGAACAGGACCACATCAACAATCTCAACTATATGTTTAATCAGCAAGCACAGGTTATCTCTTGCTCTTAAGCATTCTTTCTCTGCTTAGTCCTTTCTCACAATTTTTGCTCTACCTTCTAGACCCACTCACTCTCCCTCATCTTCCCCATCTCCACCCCTTTTTGTCTCCTATCCCTTCCTGATCATCTTTCTTCAGCTTTCTCATCCATCCATCCATCCATCCATCCATCCATCCATCCATCCATCCATCCATCCACCCACCCATTCATCCATCCATCCATCCATCCATCCATCCGTCCATCCATCCGTCCATCCATCCATCCATCCATCCATCCATCCATCCATCCTTCCAACCATTGTCTTCAGCTTTTTGCGCATCTGATCACATGGGTAACGGAACCAGGAGGAAATCTTAATCATCTTTATGACAACTCTTCCAAGCTCCTTCTAGGGATTCATCAGGTGTTCCCAAGGTATTCATCCAAACCTAATCCCACTCATCCTCATTTAACCTCCTCATCCCTACTTCTTTCATATCATTCATCCTCCTAAATACTGCTTTGAATTCCACTAATCCTCCCTACATTTCCTAATCTTTACTCCTTTTCATCTTCTCTTCCGTCCTGCTCAATTTTCTTACCTATCATTGCTATCCCTTCCCATCAACTCAGTTCCATTCAGCTTGTCCATAAGGCACCAAAACACGACTAATGTCATCTCAAGGACCTGTATTTAACTGTTGGTTTCAGCAGTTCTGTTAAACAGTTTTATCAAACTTTACTCCTTGCAATTCATAGGTAACTGAGAAATGTCTGAGTCTGGGAGCCCAGAAAGCTCTTTATATAGCAGCAGATATGGCCAGTGAGTCTGACCCTGACAAAGTGGTCAATTTTGCTCTGGAGAAACTGGGAGGATTGGACTACCTGGTTCTCAACCACATTGGCCCGACTCCCTTTGCAATGTGGGAGGGAGATATGGAACATACACGGTGGTTGATGAAGGTAATGGATCATTTTGACAGTCTCTCAGCACGTAAAATCAAGGAAATGCCCTGATGTTTCTCTGGATGTGTGTGTGTGTGTTTTAAAGGTCAATTTCTTTAGCTACATTCAGATGGCCTGGAGAGCTTTGCCCTCTCTTGAGCAAAGTAAAGGATCTTTGGTGGTTGTTTCATCACTTTTAGGTAAGTATGACTCAATATGTGTAATCACACTAAAGGACAGTAAGTTATGACACATAAAAGGTACATACAGGGGTTAGACAATGAAACTGAAACACCTGGATTTAGACCACAATAATTTATTAGTATGGTGTAGGGCCTCCTTTTGCGGCCAATACAGCATCAATTCGTCTTGGGAATGACATATACAAGTCCTGCACAGTGGTCAGAGGGATTTTTAAGCCATTCTTCTTGCAGGATAGTGGCCAGGTCACTACGTGATACTGGTGGAGGAAAACGTTTCCTGACTCGCTCCCCCCAAAACACCCCAAAGTGGCTCAATAATATTTAGATCTGGTGACTGTGCAGGCCCATGGGAGATGTTCAACTTCACTTTCATGTTCATCAAACCAATCGTTCACCAGTCTTGCTGTGTGTATTGGTGCATTGTCATCCTGATATCACGGCACCGCCTTCAGGATACAATGTTTGAACCATTGGATGCACATGGTCCTCAAGAATGGTTCGGTAGTCCTTGGCAGTGATGCGCCCATCTAGCACAAAGTTTTTGGGCCAAAGGAATGCCATGATATGGCAGCCCAAACGTCACTGATCCACCCCCATGCTTCACTCTGGGCATGCAACAGTCTGGTGGTACGCTTCTTTGAGGCTTCTCCACACCGTAACTCTCCCGGATGTGGGGAAAACAGTAAAGGTGGACTCATCAGAGAACAATACATGTTTCACATTGTCCACAAGCCCAAGATTTGCGCTCCTTGCACCATTGAAACCGACGTTTGGCATGGCATATGTGACCAAAGGTTTGGCTATAGCAGCCCGGCCGTGTATATTGACCCTGTGGAGCTCCCGACGGACAGTTCTGGTGGAAACAGGAGAGTTGAGGTGCACATTTAATTCTGCCGTGATTTGGGCAGCTGTGGCTTTATGTTTTTTGGATACAATCCGTGTTAGCACCCGAACATCCCTTTCAGCCAGCTTCCTCTTGCGTCCACAGTTAATCCTGTTGGATGTGGTTCGTCGTTCTTGGTGGTATGCTGACATTACCCTGGATACCGTGGCTCTTGATACATCACAAAGACTTGCTGTCTTGGTCACAGATGCGCCAGCAAGACGTGCACCAACAATTTGTCCTCTTTTGAACTCTGGTATGTCACCCATAATGTTGTGTGCATTTCAATATTTTGAGCAAAACTGTGCTCTTACCCTGCTAATTGAACCTTCACACTCTGCTCTTACTGGTGCAATGTGCAATCAATGAAGACTGGCTACCAGGCTGGTCCAATTTAGCCATGAAACCTCCCACACTAAAATGACAGGTGTTTCAGTTTCATTGTCCAACCCCTGTATATACACATATATACACTTACATTAACAGTAATATTCCACTGCCTAAGTCACAAAATGTAATTATTCCTGACCCTTGCTAGCTTTTCAAAAGGTGTTTTTTCATATTTTCACACTCATCTTGTTTTTGCTTAAACTGAACATTTATAGATATTTTAATGACTCAAGTGCTTGAGAAACCTTTGTCATTTACCAGTACATTTGTCTTTGGTTTGCAGCTAAAATGACAAACCCCTTCACACTACCATACAGCTCAACAAAATTTGCCTTAAATGGATTCTTTGGGTCCCTTCATCATGAACTGGCCATGAAGAAGAGCAATGTGTCGATCTCAATATGCACACTGGGACTTATTGATACGGAATCAGCAATGGACAAAGTCAGGTTTGTCAAATCTGTAAATATACACAAGTGATTGTAAAAAAAATCAGTTGCACCCCAGTTGTGTTTGTAGTTACATGCAGTATTTTTCTGTATCTCAGGAGCGTCACAAAGATACCAGCCTATCCTGCCACAGAAGCTGCATTAAATATAATCATTGCAGGAGCAACAAGACAGCTGGACCTTTACTACCCCTGGTTTACACAAGTTGTTCATATAATGAAAGAGTTGTTTCCCTGTGCAACAAACTATGTCATCCAGAACTACTCCTACAACTACAATCCATGAGGACTGTTTGTAGGACTGTTTGCACACACACTACAAAAGTTTTAGAACGCCTTTCTCATTTAATGGTTTTCTTTATGTTTATGACTATTTACATTGTACGTAGATTCTCACTGAATGCATCAAAACAGTGAGTGAATACATATGCAATTATGTAGCAAACCAAAAATAGTAAAATAACTTTATATATGTTATATTTTAGATTAGTAGCTGCCCTTTGCTGTGATGACTGAAATGTTAACCTCTGGCTGTCTATCATTGAACCTCTGGGAAGTTATTTCAAGACTCCTTGGAAAACCATTTCAGGTGACCACCTCATGAAGCTCATGGAGAGAATACCAAGAGAGCAAAGCAGTCATCAAAGCAAAGGGTGACTATTTTTTTAAAAATCAAAAATTTAATGTTTAGAGTTATTTCACACTTTTTGTTTACTACATAATTCCATGTGTGTTCATTCACAGTTTGTTGTCTCTGGTGAGAATCTACAATTTAAATAATCATGATAATTAAGAGACCCATTAAGTGAGAAAGGCATACTAATAAACTTTTGACTGGTAGTGTATATAAATGCTATGTTGCAAAGGTATTAAGTCACACAAACCAATCGATTCTTTCCTGTGTTCCTTTCACTTCCACGGCTGCAGGTGTGCATAGTTTGGTGTCGAAAAACTTGACTGGCCTGCACAGAGTCCAGATCTCAACCTTCTTGAACACCTTTGGGATGAATTAGAGCCGAGGCTGCAACTCTGGCTTTCTCCTCTAACTATGAACACACTCCTAAACCTTGTAGAAGATGTTTACATACATAGTAAAGGTGCTATTTGCTCAAATTCACTCTAACATGATGACGAGCAAAAACAGAAGACACGTTGTAGCCGGCAAAAGAATAAATTTAAAAAATCTACATGCAGTTGTCAAATAGAAAACAGTGCATACAAAGTAGTGGATTTTAGTGTATTTAAACATTTGCTGAAAGTTAATTACAGCTAAAATAAGGACACTTCAACTAGTTTCTCTCGTATGTGTTGGGCCCAGCCATGGGAGGAACATCAAGTACTGAACACAGAGAACAAAAGAGGCTGGTAAAAACTCAAAATAAAGTACATGTGCTGTTTGTGTATCCGGTTACTGTACCTGGCCAGAAAAAGGTGAGCCACCTGAATCTAGCTCTCTGAGCTTCTGCAAAAAACAAAAAAAAACAAATCGAAACCAAAGATTTCCCAAGAATCATCCTTATAAACGTGCTACCTTGTGTCTCCATCATCTCAGCTGCTAATTCTAAAGCTAAAGCTCTGCTAATGCTGAGAAGGTAGCCATCATTAGTTCTGCTGTGTTTACTACATAGCTCAGTGTGTTTGTGCTGTGATTGGCCTTAGTGGAGTTGCTAAATAGTTCAGCATTTTTTCAGGTATTTTCTTTGTTTAACTGGGCCGGTAATTCAGGATGTGAATCACGCCTGCCGTCAAGACGGCCAAACTGTGAGTCTTGGCCCTGTTTACATGACAACGATCCATTAAAAACGAGATGTTTTATTCAGTTTCTGTTAACACATGTTCACAATAACATTTTTATAACAATCTGTGCACACGGCAACAGTAGAGATGTGAAGATGGTGTAATTCCCCCGCCACGCCACTAGTAGGCCATCTGTTCTTTGAAAATTAACAACATGCGCAGACACTTTCTGCTTACAAAACAGGGAAGAAAATTAGCACTTTGTTGGAGAACCATCGTTAGATTCTAAAGAGTCAGCAGCACAAGTAAATTCTCTGTAATCCACCTTTGTCATTGTCGATAACTTCATCTTCTGTGGGTTTTAAACTGGTCGGCAGCAGTTATGTTGTGCGCGTGCGCATTGATTTTGACTGATTTCAGTCATACTGTGCATGAGGCAGGGCTTCCCCGTTAGAAAGATTTAATTTTTCCCGTCTATGCGTCATATGCGTTTTTCTACTTTTCAACCAGTCACTCCAATGGCTAGGTAAAACAAAACTAAGAATCAACTGTTCAAAAGGTTATTGCTTTATAATTCTGCAAATTATTTTAAAATATTATTGTACTTAAATTGTATTTTATTTTCCCTTCTGCTTTGCATTGTGAACTGATTGTTTGCACAGATAGCAAGTGTTAGTCTTAAAGCTCATTTGACCTCATTCCAACTCCTCAAAACAAACCTTGGGTCTTAAAAATGCATATTTACCCTGAACTGTCATGTCACTGCATCTTTTTATTCGTTATTGGTTCCAGTTTTATTCTCATCTGTTCCACTTCACAATTTTCTTCTGTAGTTTATCAGTATTAATTTCATTTAGTAGATTAGTTGAATCTTGCTATCCTTGTTAAATAGTTTGTTGACTGAAGTATTTTGGTAATAAACTCTTAAATTTTGGAGAAAAGTTTGTGTTTATTCTGTATATGTGTGCAGGGCTTGCTGTTTGAGAGCGCCAGTGGGTGAATTCACTCCTTCATTATTTTTGTATAATACCACACCTCAGCCAGGTATTCATGAAACAATGACTGAGCTGTTTGGCTCTTAATTCCTAATAATCAGGTGGTGCTCTGACTTGGTCATTTTGATTACAAATACAAACTTTGTTATTAATTGCCTTTGTCACTAACTAATAGTCATTTATAGTCAACTAAACCTATTGTTGTCACAATATAGGCCTATCTGATTTTCCTTTCCATCAGAGGTGGCTCAGGCGCCAGGTTTTACCACGAAGATTATTGAACTTACTTCTGTCTGTTGCTTTCTCTGATATCTGACAGCTCCGTTTGAAGTGATATTGATAAGTTCTGTTAAAATAATGCAGTTTCCAAAGCAACACTTTCAATGTTTAATAATGATCAAGAGTGTTCGTTCATTTCCTTGTGTGACCTTATCACTGTGCATGGAGTTTAAAGAATAATGAATTATATGTTATTGCCTGTTTGTTTTTTGTGTAAATTACTTTAGTTTGAAAAGTTAAGGAACCCAAATTGTCTCAAAGGCAGATGGACACTTCTTGGTGCGATTTTGCCCCCTGCAGGTGAAACGTAAGTCTTAGCTGATAGTAGTTCAAAACCTTACAAAAAATCATATAAAAGTTAAATAATTGCTTTTGCCTATTTTTAGTTATTTTGTTCAAGACACAAATTTAATAGAAAACAATCTCCCTCAAATCTTATTGTCTCTTGAATATATATTTGTCGGCGGTTTTTAGATTTGTTGCATTATTTTAAAGTATGCAGCACAGCACCACATTTATGTAATCCTGCTGCATTCATGTTTTTTTAGCTAATTTTAAATACTGTGTTTTTAGATTACACAGAAAACTATCTTTTCCGAGCTAAATTGGCTGGAGCCAAATTATTCAGGCACACCTCCCAGACCCCACCTCGGATGCACCACTGATAAGAAAGTGCAATGGAACTTCCTCTACAGTTTTGTATTTTTTTCATCTCCACATTTATAACTTTTCTCTACAGGAATCTGCAACATTTCCTTTTCTTCCAGCTACTAAAATTTTTTGGAAACATTCTTATGCCTGAAGGACAGGTAATGGTCAAAATATTTTTCTCTGAGGTCGCTTTCCAATTTAACCATCCAATATTGACACTCTACCCCCTTGTCCAACCTCTCTCTGTCACATGTATATATATATATATGTATATATATATAATTTTATTTATTTATACATTTTTTCCCCACAACTCATGTCCAAGAATAAAGAGATCATTTCATCTGATACATGTCAACAAGTCAGCTTTGTGGAGAAATGAATTTTCCACCCTCAACGCTCCATCCGTGACCCCAAAAAACTCCGTAAGATAAACTAAAGACAACAAAATATAAATTGAAAACTGCAGAAGCTTTATGCTAGCACACTAAACAGCAACAGCAAACAAAGCCAGAGTTAACAGTTCAAAAATCTGAGTTGGTTTACAAACTGTTAAACATTAAACCACATCTACCGATGCTCTAAACAAAGATTACCATTGTTTGTCCTCCTTCTGGACAATTTCCAGTTAACACAAGCTGGATGATCTGACCACCATTTCCAACCAATCATACACTAGTCAAGAAAGCAAACAGAATCACACATATTCACTTTCAGGTACATCTTTTTCTCAACATTAGTTTTATTAACTTCTAACAGCTTTTTATTAATGTCTTTGCTTTAACTTTAAGCACAAATGACGCTAATCTAACATCTACTGATCAACAATTTACCATAGATTATTTATTTATTTACTTGTTTGTTTATTTTCGGAGACATCAATTAGCTAATTTTTCACATGGTTCAGAAAAGTGTAACCTGTAATTCGCCCTGAGAAGGAAGGCGGGCTAAGTTCTAGTCCAATGAAACTATCCTGGATGCCACGCCCCCCTAAAAGTCCGGAAAAACGAAAATAGAGAAACGGAAACAATAATACTTGGCTGCTCACAACCGCTGAAACACACAGACAGTCTGACTGATAGTAGTTGCCACAGGTTTCCAAAATGGTAACGTTCATAAAAATCTTGATTGCGAGCATTTTTGTTGGTATCTTAGCTGTCTTCTGGAATCGTTCAAGTTTTGATCCAGGTAAGTTAAAATGCATTACTGCTTCTCTAATTTTAGCTCCTAATCATACAATTAAGAATCTCCTCACTTAATTGTGGCAACATGCGCACATATGTTGTCAACATGACGTTGGCTGATGTCACGTAAATATGGTTTTGAACAGAGACCGTAAATGATATGCAGGTGCATCTCAGCCGTTTCAGAATATCATCCAAAAATAAATAACTTGTCTGTAATTAAATTCAAAAAACGAAAATCTTATATTATACAGATCCAATTCACGCAGAAACATTTATCCTTTACTGTTGGTATTTATACATGTATGAAATAGCCTATTATGCTTACAAACAGTGGTGGTTCTAGACCAAATTTACCAGGAGGCCCAGGGTGGGACCAGTATTTTATTATGGGGACACAGAACAAAAGAATGAAACAAAAAAGAAAAACAGGGCAATATATCATCGTTTAATATATTAAGTGAGCCTCACAGGTTGCAGACTCCTGATCTAGCAGATGAAAACTGTGATCCTATTTCAATACGGCTGCAGCTAAAAGTGCAACACCTTAATTTTTAATTCATTGTTAAAGTAAATCTATGAAGGTAAAAAATGAAATCGGTCCAAGGGACCATTAAATTAAGGTTCCTGTCCTGTTGCATATCATCGTAAGAAATTAATTTAGTATGTACTGTGTTCAGTACAGGGTCCATAACAGGAGCCAGGTACAGTGCTACAGGGGCACTGGTCCATGTTGGGACTTGTCTAGAGCTGCCCATGTTTATAAAACAGCCATTCAACTACAACAACAACAAAAAAAGTACTTTTAACTGGTTCAGTGACCATGATGACACTTGGCTTGATTGGCCAGTAAACTAGCCTGACCTAAACCCCATAGATAACCTTTATTGTATTGTCAAGAGGAAGATCAGAAACACCTTCTTTAACAACTAATCAGAACCTACACCTAATTTAAAAAAAAACTTTTTATGCAATAAATTTATGCTTAGCCTATGCTTTATTATTTTCTTTCTGTCTTTCTGTGTCCTGTAAAGCACTTTGGATTACCTTTTTGTATGAATGTTGCTTTATTAATACACTTTTCTTGCCTTGCCTGTTTCACTGTGTTAAAGAGTGTATGCAACACTGTAGCTTCTGTCTGCAGCTATCGATCACAACAGCTGCACAAGAAAGACTAATAAATCTACTGTGTACCCATATTGAAGTACCATTCTTCCCTCCCTATCAAAAGTAATACAAACAAAATTAATGATTTATTTATTCGCCCAACTGTTGCATTTACAGATGTCAAATCCTGCAATAGAGTGAGAAGGTTATAGTTTTTTTTTTCCAATCCCTTCCCACAGTATTTGTCTGAAAGCCAATCAGTAAAAGTTTTAAATAAAATGTATAACAGGAAAAAACTGCCTTATTTTTAAACAGAAAATCAATCAACAAATTTTCTGCGGTTATAATAACTATTCATTATCACAATAAATAATATTATGGTATGATTCTGATATTTAGACAAAAAGCAAAAATATAGAGTTAAACACCTGATAAATTTAGTAGCAGTTTGTGCTTGTTTCTCAGAATATTGCACCTTTTTTGATGTTCTTCTCTTTATGGAATAACACTAGAAATATTTCAAGTTTGATAAATGGTTGAGCTATCTGGTTTAATATCAGCCCTACAGTTGGCAGCTCTACAGACACGCTGCCCATAGCTTGACAAGTGTAGTTTTACCAGCACTACCTTATTAGACAGATGCATGGTATTCCTTTAGTTACCATGATCATCTATGTTCCTTGGAATAGCCAATTTTTCCTTCCTTGGAAATGAGACAAAAGTGTGGTAGACTTCTTTCAGCCAGCTGGCAAACAATGGGTGGGGTGGGGTACTACTGTGTTACTCTTTGCTTCATACAGGTGGGGAAAACTCCAGTCTCTCCAGCACTTTCTTTGAGATCTCATTAAAAAGATTTTAAACACTTTGAATTGTGTGATTGATAACTTTGGTTGTTATGAAACTGCAACTTTTTAAAACTTTGATATACATTGATAGCTTCTGGTAACTGGCCTGTGCATAAAAAAAACTATATGCCTGTAAGTGCAAGAATTGATGTTAAACATACAAAAACAGTTTTTTTGTTGTTGCATAAAATCAATTTGTATGTATTAAAACACCAGACATACTGTATGATTTACCAACACTGAAACAGCAACAGTGAATTTAGCTCTGAACAAAATTATTCCTCGGTTTTGTTGATGAACTGTAGCATATATTTGTTCCTTTGCTATGAATAAAATCAGTTTTATAAAATAGTGAATGAACCTTTAATGATCCCTCTAGAAAATCTGAGAATGAAAGTTGAGCTAGCAAATGGTAATCATCTGTTTTCTGTATGCGATTTTCCATAAATTTGCAATAAATGTGCATTACGTTAATAACAGATTCGTGATCTACAAACACGGCTCAAGGTCAAAAACCTTTGAAACCCACAAATTGTGACACTGATGTCATTCAACTTTAAAAACATTCTGTGGCAAATTATAGTTGGTGTCAAATAGCATGCTGAGATGAAATTTTTATTGTTATCTTATCAAGGATATCTGCTGTAGATGTGTGACTAAAAACTCACACAAAAGTATTTTTCGTGGGATGTACTTTATTTACTTTTGGTAACAAAGATTTCATCATTTCCTCTTCTTTTTCTTACCATTATTATTATATGTGTTTCTATTGTTACACACTATGTGTATGAATGTAAACTTTATTTATAAAGCATTTTAAACACCCACAGGACCAAAGTGCTATACACAATCATAAAATACAATACAGTCATAAAGTAGAGAAGGTGAAATATAAAAGCAGTAATAAAATAATTAAAATATAAACACATTAAAACAAAGTCAAACATCTCAGATTGTGCCAAAAGCCAAAGAAAAGAGATGGGTCTTAAGAAGTGATTTAAAAACAGCAAGTGAAGAGGCCTGTCTTATGCTCAAAGGAAGGTCATTTCATAGCTGTGGAGCTATGAAATGTACTGGCAACCCTAAAATCCTAAAATGTACTGGCAACCAGTGTAAAGAAGCTAAAACAGGGGAAATATGGTCAAATTTCCGAGTATCTGATAAAAGACTTGAACAGCATTTTGTACCCTCTGAAGCTGGGAAATGCACGAATCACCAGCTCCTATATAAAGTGCATTACAGTAGTCTAGCCACGTGGTCACAAATGCATGAATAACAGTTTCAAAGTGCTGTCTAGAAAGAATGGGTTTTACTTTGGCTAGCTGCCTTAAGTGAAAAAAGCTGGATTTTACAACAGCTCTAATGTGAGCGTCAAGCTTAAGACCAGCATCCATCTTGACCCCTAAATTTGTAATGACCGTCTTGACATACTTGGCCAAGGCCATCAGTCAGGGAATCTTCACTGGAGCTGCCAAAAAACATTATCTCTGTCTTATTTTCATTAAGTTTTAAGATGTTTAGTGCCATCCAGGCCTTCAAATCTTCCAGACATAAAAACAGAGACTGAAGAGAGGTGGAGTCTGCATTCTTTAGCGGTACATAAATCTGTGTGTCATCCGCATAGCAATGAAAAGTAATCCAATATTTCCTAAGAATAGAGCCAAGAGGAAGGAGGTACAACAAGAAAAGGAGAGGGCCTAGAACCGAGCCCTGTGGGACACCACATGACAGTGAAGCATAGGAGGACAAATGGCCATCAAGTGTGTTCATTCACAGTTTTGTTGCCTTTGGTGAGAATCAGCAATGTAAATAGTCATGAAAATAAAGAGACCAAATAAGTGAGAAAGTGTTTCTAAAACCTTTGACTAGTAGTGTATATATGTAACTTGTATTTACTTCTTGCGTCATAGGTAGTAATAAAGTTGTGTGTTTCTTAAATCATTAATTTGCATTTCAGAATCTCTCAGAGGTGCCAGGGTTTTAGTCACAGGGGCAAGTTCAGGCATTGGAGAACAAATGGCATATCATTATGCCCGCTTTGGAGCCAAGATTGTTATCACAGCAAGGAGGAAGAAGATTTTAGAGAAGGTCAGTTTTGGTCAACATATTTGTGCTATAATACTAAAGTTAAAAACTAAAATACTTTCAAATAACACACATGTAAATGAGATACTTTATAAAAGAAATTAATTTTAGTGTTGCATAGAGAATGATCAGATGGTTTCATTATAGATTGGTATTACTGTATATTAGTGTTTAGGCCAGTCTCAGCAGTTCCTTTACAGTTTTACTTGTTTTCGCTCACAGGTTATTGAGAAGTGCCTGAATCTGGGAGCCCAGGAAGCTCTCTACGTGTCCGCAGACATGTCTATTGAGACTGACCCTGAAAAAGTGGTAGATTTTGCGCTGGAGAAACTGGGAGGCTTGGACTACCTGGTTCTCAACCACGTTGGTAAGAGTGGCTTTGCCATGTGGAATGGAGACGTGGATCACATCAGGTGGCTCATGAAGGTAACAGAGCACTTTGATGATCTATCAGCACCTAAAACCAAGGGGATGCCCTGATGTTTCTCTTTATCTCATTTTGTGTTTCTGAAGCCCAATTTCTTTAGCTACGTACAGATGGCCTGGAGAGCCTTGCCCTCATTGGAGCAAAGTAAAGGGTCTATGATAGTAGTGTCTTCAATGGCGGGTAAGGTTATTGGACACTTGTTGACAACAAATTCAGATACATGTACACTTGTTTTGGGGCAGTATGTGGTATGGCAAATGGAGTGAATAACATTCAGACCAAAAAACATTTTTGAGCAGTTTTTTAAATTAATTTTGCCAATTTGTATTAAAATTAAAATGTAATACTTGTCAAAGAAGATAGTATCACAAATTTAGAAAATATCACGTACCATATTGATTATTGACCTGTAGCTCAAGGTGGGCTGGTACCAAGTACTGCTAAAAAAAGTGGCTTCTAGTCTGACCTCTCTGCCAAGTCTAGCTGGCCATGAGAAACTCTACCAAGTGTCCATGTCTCTAACATCAGAAGCCCCATGGTTATAGAGTATGGAGTACACAACACCTCTGACAACATGAGGGGGAAATTTCATGAACCTTCTGCTGGTAATGTGTAACACATTCTACTATACCTGACTTTAAAAATCTTTTTGAAACTTATTTTATAACAAAAAAGTGGGAATAAAGAAATCCTTAAATATATTCTTTTATTTACTCTCAAACATCACAAATAAATAAAAATGAAAGCATTTTTAGACTAGAGATGTTAAATGGAGCCAAAGTAAGTGCATAGATGTTCAGGTAAATTTCCTGAAGCCTTTTTCTTTCTTGGGCCTATTTCCTGTTAATGTTGGGTCTTTCCGCTTATGTTAATGGGACATTCAACGACAAAAAAAAAATAGTCATTCACATCCAAGAACAGCTTCAGAAGTTATTTTTTTTTGCCTGTACATGTTTTACATCATGCCTGGAAAAGAACAGCAAAACTAGTTTGATTCTTTCTTAAAATACATCTGTAACCTTTAATAGTTAGTTTGCAGAAATTAGCAAACTAACAAATTAACAGCAACAAATATCTTAAATTTCCATTTTAGTGAAATAGAAAATGCTGCATGATTTACAGTATTTCTCACTGAATGGGAAATATTTTCCAACCAAGGGATCTAAGAACGTTACAGACTTTTTGTGTTTGTATATGTTGTTTTTTTTAAATCATAGAATAGATCATTTTTAGAAACATCTTAAATGTTTGTCTTTTTTCAAGTAACTAGGTAGAGCACTATTGTAGGTTCTGTTTTCACAGTATTCTGCACCATACTCAGATATTTGTCTATGGTTTATAGGGAAAATGAGCAATCCCTTTGCGGCCCCATACACTGCAACAAAATGTGCCTTGAATGGATTCTTTGGGTCCCTCAACCATGAACTTGCAATGAAGAAAAGTAACGTGTCAATCTCTATATGCACACTGGGACTTATTGATACTGAATCAGCAATAAATGCAGTCAGGTTTGTTAAACATATACCATAAATATGTTAAATATCTAGCATTGTGAATTGTACCTTCTGGTTGTTAAACACAGGTTTTTCTTCAATACTCCAGGGGAATCATTACGACACCAGCCTATCCTGCTACAGAAGCTGCGTTGAATATCATCATAACAGGAGCAACACGGCAGCAGGAGCTTTACTACCCCTGGTTCACATATGTCATGAATCTCACCAAAGACTGGTTTCCCTCGCTAACAAACCATATCATCCGGAACGCTCTCAACTACAATCCATAGAAAACATGTGGAGAGTTTTTTTATCGTAAGTGTAGGATGCACAGTTCCCCACATGAAATCTAACTTTAATCGTATTTGATTCTAAAATCCACTTAAATGTTTCTCAGATTTGGGCGTCATAATCAAATGCACCTCATTTTTGTTTTAAAAACGTCTTTCAGGTTCACATTCTGTTTATCCTTTCCTCGTTATCAGATTATAATCACATGTGAATATGGTTTCAGACTGGTTAAAAAAAGCATGCATGCTGTATCTGTAAACATTTGTTTCAACGTCATGATGGGTAGGCACAATACAGTTGGTTTGTAACAAAAGACCCAAGAAAAGTTACAGGCAAGCAAAGAGACAACAGAGGCACGCATACAATACAGGTTAGTTTATATGTAAAGTAGAGAGAGGGACCCTTTAGGCTCATGATAAGAAACTTAATTCAGAAAACAAAATAAACATTAGTTTGGGTTGCAATGTAAGTCCATTTTAAAAAGTACAATCTTGTCAGAATAAAATTTTTAACAGGTTTTGCTATTGTTCTGCCTTTTGTGACTTCGGTAACTGATTCACTCGTTCAGAGAAAAAATGTTGTTTTTTTTTTTTACTTAAACCAAGAGACTTCACTTAAGACTGATAAATTTTGAATGACCCAGCAGGAAACAAATTTAAAAATCCATGACAGTAAATAGTAATTAGACTTATTAAGGCATTTTTCCAGGTTTTCCTCATATGTCCTAAAGATTTCACTGCTTTTAGAGAAAACGGTGCCTTTTAAATTTTCCCAGTTTCAATGGTCACCTTCATTGGTGCTCAAAATGATCAAGGTTATAGCCAAATAATTTTCCTTTTGTCATCCTTATAAACATACATATAAACCCAATATTTTATTCATAGCAAAATGTCCTACTTTATGTCTTTTTAATTTATTTTTTTAATGAAAAGTATCCAGACGTCTGTTGAATGTGGAGTAATCTGATTTTTAATTTGGTGTAGATATATCATGAACTAGGTTTGAGTGAATTTCTTTCATGCTCATGGACACCAATGTAAACAACCACCCAGTTAAAATGCGTTGAGCTGAATAAATGTGTTCTTTGAATGTCCACATGAGGGCAGTAGTGCCTAGGTTATGAAGCATCAGCACTGCACCCCAGTAGCTATTTTCCAGGTCCATTTTCAACACCAGAGAATTATCACAATACCATTGTGCATTTCAAGGGTATGAGGTAAACTAAATTATAGTTTAATTATGTTAACCAATTGATGTTTAATACTATATTTGTTTTCTTTTTACAACCTGAATGATTAAACTCTTAAGTTTGCTTACTCTCATTATTCTGTTTCCTGCACAACACATCCTTTATTTTCCATTCTTCTCTATGTTCTTTAGTATTGTCCTGCCGAAGGTAGCCACACTAAGAGCTGTAGACTCATCACAGAGCACGACCTTCTCACTGGAATCTTATGTGCCTTTGTTCGCCAACCCCAAAGGCACCACAGGCTCCCTGTGAAGCACAATCCATCCCGGTGGTCCACTCCTTTTGTACCCCACTCTAAAAGGTGCACCCTGCTGGTAGAGCAGTTTTCTACTGTTTATCAATACTGAGCTGTCCTTGTCATAAAAAATAGAAAAAAAATAGTGCAGTTTGAAAGGAATTTTCTCTTGAACAAATATAGACGAGATTCTAGAGGAAGTGAAAACCCTTCAGTAATTGAGTGAATTGCTCTCATCTGTTATTTGTCTTCTGACTGATGTCACGATTGGAAGAAGTAATTGAAACACATTGTTTATGTCCTTATCTTGACACTCTTAAGATAATTGTAAAAATGATAGAAACCTTCCTATTGGCACCATATAAAGAAAGATAGTCCTCCTGTTCTGCCTTCTTCTTTCCCGTTCATTGTTAAACATGCACAAAATGCCTGGGCCTCCTGGAGGGGAGAGCTGGAATTGACTGGGAGCATAGCCAGAAACACCTGAAACAGATTAGAGCTGCTTATGCTCTGTAATAAATCCTCTCACCCTTCTAGAGCTTCTTTTCGTCCACCATCCAGGACTCCCGCCACCCACCCAATGCTAACTGGAACTATGCAAACTGCGACACTTCAATGTAGTGTGTTTTTATGCTGTGAGGGTAGGAAGTACATTATTGAGTTTCTCTCCTGGATGTGGCCTCCTGGTCGAGATCAAACCATTTAGGTGTGACTGCATATGGGGAAGACAGGAGCAAAGCTGAGGATGGCTGCCTACCTGTGAAACCTGAGAGGTGGCAGACAGATTACCCCTTTCTGAAGTTTATTACTGAGTTCAAATAGACCCTGTTCCTGAGGTACACAATATCATTTGACCTAATTTGACTTTGAACATTCTGTACATGCAATTCTGTTATTTGCCCTACTTCTTTGAGCACAAATAGTGCTTCATCACAAATCTCTTTCTAACTTCATCCATCATGTACTTTGGACTTTGCAAAAAGAAGAAAAAGAAGCTTTGATATAGACACTTACCTTAGAGTGCATGTTAACTGGCTTGAATGCATGCTCTGTGGACGCTACCGGCAGCCTACCAGTGGGTTTGGAAAAGAGTATTCAATTGTCAGAATGGAAAGCAAACTCATTTAATCAGACGTCAGAGTCCACCTTTAAATTTGTTCTGTTTTGATTTTGTGCTATTTTTTTCTGCAGCCTCATAAATTACCTCATATACTCAGCAAAAAACACGCAAACAATCCAAAGTATTATGGATGACCTTAAAAAAATTAATGCATTTGATCAAGCAGTGTTTAAACACCACTTTAACAAAGATTGATGGTGTTTGAGGCTGAGATAAGTTGCAGGTTTGATTCTGACCAAAGAAACAAATCTTTGCTGCCTGAATTCTTATAAAAAGGTTGAGCTTTTATACTTTTCAAATAAACCTTTCAAAAACCTTTATGAATAAGTTGTAAGTTAACTTTATTTACAGTACATCTTTCACTGCTGAAAATCCCAAAGTCCATAACATTGCAATGAAAGTTTAAAATGAATTTATTGACAGCAACAAATAGTGGACTGAAAGCGACAATTTGGCAATTTCACCATCTGTAAGAGAGCTTGCCAGTTTATTTTGAGTCTGCTAGGACTTTGCACATATGGTGCCTTGCACCCCTTGAATATTTTCAATGTTTGTCACAAACTGCAATGTATTATATTAGTAGACACACCAACAAAAAGTACAATATCATTTGTAAGAGGAAGGCAAATTAAACATAGTTTTCAAATGGTTTTGCTAAAAACATAAAAATGGAACCATTTATTTTTTCCTATTATGAACAACTTGCTGTTTTTATATCACACAAAATACCAAAATTAAAAGACCAGGGAAATGGTATGTGCCAACTTAAAGATTTCTTCTGTTTTTGCTTTTTGTCACACTTATGTTTCAGATTTAGTTTCAATTCAGCTTATTTATATGGCGCCAATTCACGACACAAGCCATTTCAAGGCACTTTACAAAACAAAAGTCAATTCAGTCCAATCATTCAAACAGATTCCAAGTCAATTAGATTCATTCCAAACTGATCCTAGTTATCAAACAATGCTGTCAAGTTCAGTTTATTAATCAAATTAGTTAAAAATATTTCTGTGTTAGGAAATCCAGCAGATTGCATCAAGTCACTGACTTGCAGCATTTACTCCTCCTGGACAGAACTATTGCTTGCATTGTGTGGTTGACCTTTCTGCAAATTCCTCATACTGAGCATGCATGTAGCAACAGCGAAAAGGAAAACTGCCTTTAACAGGAAGAAACCTCCAGTAGGACCTGGCTCATGTGTGAGCGGCATGTATTTATGTATGTAATGTGTGTATAGGTATGTGTATTTGAATGTGGATAGGTACAAGTCTGTCTGTCTCTTTTTTCTCCAGAGTCTTAACATTAAATCGGACTAAACCTTTCCTGCTTTAGGCCAGTTAGCGTTACAAAAAAAATCTTTTTGGTAAATGCCAGCATTATGTGAGAGGATTTCTTTAGAAAATTTGGAATGATGACATTGTACAAAAGGATGCTACAATCCAATGTCACAGAGAAATGTAAACTGAAAAACAGATGCAGCAGGCTAGTTCAAAGTTGCTGAAATGTCATTGCAGTAACTCAAAATGGTACTCAGTATTTTCTATGGCCCCCACATGCTTGTATGCATGCCTGACAACATCAAGGTATGCTCCTTATGAGATGACAAATGGTGTCCTGGGTATCTCCTCCCAGATCCTGACCAGGGCATCTCTGAGCTCCTGGACAGTCAGAGGGGAAACCTGGTGGCGTTGGATGAACCTAAACGTGATGTCCCAGGGATGTTCTATTGGATTTAGGTCAGGGGAGTATGGAGGCCGGTCAATGGTATCAATTCCTTCATCCTCTAGGAACTGCCACCATACTCATGCCACATGAGGCTGGGCATTATCATGCACCAGGTGGAACCCAGGACTCACTGCACCAGTGAGGGATCTAACAATGGGTCAAAGGATTTCATCACAATACCTAATGGCAGTCAGGGCGCCATCATGTGTCCTGTACAGGTCTGTGCATCCCTCCATGGATATGCCTCCCCAGACCAACACTGACTCACTACCAAACTGGTGCCAGTGCTGAACCTGCCAATTCCAAATTCTCTGGCAAATGCCAGTTGAACGTCATGGTACCAGGCAGTGAGCACAGAGCCCTCTGGAGGATGTCGGGCCCTCAGGCCACCTTCACTAAGTCGGATTCTAATGGTTTGGTCAGAAACCTTCATGTCAGTGACCCACTGGAAGTCACTTTGTAGGGCTCTGACAATGCTCATCCTGTTCCTCCTTCCACAAAGGAGCATTCAGAGTTGAATTAACTGTCCGCTTTGGATCATTGTCCTGATTCATAACCCAAATGTGCCTAAGGTCCCTAACTGTTGGCCGGACATTCCTCTTCAGGATTTTCTAGCAGAGAACATAATTCATGCTCACATTAATTACAGCAAATCATCCAGGTCCTGAAGCAGCAAAGTAGCCACAAACCATAACACTACTACCACCATGTATTTTGGTGTGATGTTCTTTTTCTGAAATTTAGTTAGTTTTATGCAAGACGTAACAAGATACACACCTTTCAAAAAGTTTCACTTTTGTCTTATTAGTCAACAGAATATTTTCTCAACAATCTAGGGAACCATAAAGGTGTTTTTGACAAATAGGAGACAGGCTTTTGTGTCCTTTTTGGTCAGCATTGGTTTTTACCTTCAGACTCTCTTATGGATGCCATTTTGTCCAGAGAGGGTTGATATGCTTTTGGAATGATTTTGGTTGGCTTTCCAATCCTGGGAAGGTTCAACACTGTTCAATGTTTGCTCTGTGCATAAAGCTTGTTATGGTGGTTCACTGGAGTCCCAAAGCCTCAAAGGCAATGCACATCTGGAGCAGAGCAGTGCGTCTTGTAAATTAATGTGTGTCAGTTGAGGCCTTTAACACACATTAGATACGTCATGCTGAAGTCCGTCGAGACAGGACAGGTTACTGAACTCCCATTTTGAATAGTTTTATCAGAGGAACCAACACTCCTAAATCGAACAAGTTCAAAAGTACTGCTTTGCACCTTGCTTAGGAACATCTACCACTAGCCATGTGCAGCCGTAGATTGTTTGATAAAAAATAATAAAAGAGATTTTTTTTTTTGGTGCACATCTGACACTGCTGATGTCCGTGCCATTTACAGACTTGTATACATGAATGACTTTGGTTCACATTTGCTCTTGAATTTTATGATGTGTTATGATCTTTTATCCTACTTTATGTTGTCAGTTTCTATTTAAGTGATTCTGATTCTAGAGATATTCAAGCTGGGGTGTGACTGGTTAACTGACTCCGGCTTTTCAAAAAAAAAGTGGGCAATCACAGGTAATTCATGATTTAACAAGTAGGGGCAGTCTGGTTTAAATGGCTTTTTTTTCCTATTAAATGTAATCCTCAGTGATAATTCTAATTTTTCTTCAAAGTTTTTTATTTGTTTTTTGTTAACTTTGCACTTAGTATTTATTGGGTTATCTTTGTTTGATATTAAATATTGTTTGATCTGAAACATAAGTGTGGAAAAAACACTCAGTCTATAAAAAGCAGTACTTTTTCCCTACACTTAATGTTGAAGTTTGTGGCTGAGACAAATTGTAAAAAATGTGCTATGAATTTTTTTGCAAGCTACTGTCGGTATGTGATTGTGCCCATCTTACTACAGTCAGTGTGTTTGGCTGCAGGTATTAATTCGAGCAACTGAAACCAACTTGTGTGCTATACTCGGAAAAACAAATCCATCTTAGTTCAATGCTGATTGGTTGAACGTTTGTACAAGCTGAGAGGAGGAAAATTGTCATAGTTTACGGCAAACAAGAGAGCCAACATCACCAAGAAGAACCTGCCCATGTCTTTTCACTAATACCCCTGACACTGCCCCCAAGTGGTTAGCCCTTGCTTTACAATTTAGAGACATTTTTGCAACAGTAACTGATTGAGAAGTCCTTTTGTCCAAAACAAAAATAATAAAAAAACATCCAAGGAAGTCAGATTAGTCAGATATTAGGATTGACTGCAACTTGCAAGACACCATGTAATGGTTTTACAAACATCACACTGAGGTTTAATAACTTAGTGAAGACCAACTTTTCTTTTTATATCTATTTTTAAGTCCTATCAGAGGTTCTTTGGAGCAATAATGTACGCAATAAACTGTGTTTTTTCACCGTCATAACCTAAAATATAATAAGAAAAAAAATGAATGATCTCTTTAAATAGAGTAATGACCTTAAAATGAATTGTCTTTGTTGCAGGTGTATGGTTTCATCCATTTATTGGCTCTTTAAGTAAGCTGCCATTGATCTGTGCAGTTGTGTGGGCTGATTAATTTAGAAAAGAATGTTAATCTTCCTGAATAGCAAGCTTGTGCATGACCTCTGAAAAGTTTTCACAAAACATGGTGCTATAATAACAAAAGGAAAGAGTGAGCGAGACAGCCAGAAGAGTGGTGGAGGGGTTGCTAGATGAAAACCTATGAAAGAGAGTGTCAGTATGAATAAAAAGTGTGGGTGATGTGAGGGGTGGCAGAGGTGGCCCTGTGACCCCTGACCTCCTTCCCCCAGGTCCATTCAAAGCAGCACAATGGTTGACACCTGTGTCCTTTCAGTGCCGCTTCTATTATTATTTACATCAGAAGAGGGGGAGACAGGAAAAGGCCAGAGGTGCTGTGAAGCAGAGAGCACTAGTCTGATGCCAACAACACCTCCCCTCCTCCCACTTCTGCCCCTCACTGTTTCAAAGACAGGTGCCCTCATATATGTGTGTCTGCGTGTGCCTGGCAACCCCTTCCTCTCTAATTATTTCACATAACTCCAAACACATCTGCGGAAGAAGAGGGTCCACAGTGACAACAGACTGGCTGTTTTCACATCCCGTTCCTAATGGTCTGACATTGTTTGTTTTCTGCATTGTTTTGTCAGCATTAACACAGAGGACAACAGATTTTGGGCTAAGACAACTGAAAACATTGATTTACGTATACAATGGCAGTATTGCCTCCCATAACGTTTATTTTGTTCTTGCTAATGCATCACACCTAAATGTTTCATATCATCAATCCAATTCTAATATCAGACATATATGGAAATTGTCTAACGCAGAATTCATGGTTCTATCAATTATGGCAAGTCACCCACTTTCTGAAGCAGCAAAGCAGCCCCATACCCCATACCTAGCTCACCTTCATGTTTGACTGCTTGTATGATGTTTTCTGAATGTTTTGCTACTTTTACACCAGATGGAAAGGGATGCACACCTTTCCAAAAGTTTAATATTTTGTCCTGTCACTCCACATAATATTTTTCCATAATTTTCAGTGTTGATCATCATGCTTTTTAGTAAATGTGAGGGCCTTTTTGCCTAAACTCTGAGTACTGACCTTAACTGCGACAAATGCAGTGGTTTAGATGTTATTCTAGGCTCCTTTGCGACCTCTCGGAGGTGTTGTCTCTGCGCTCTTGGAGTAATTTTAGTTTGCTGGCTGTCCTGGGAAGGTTCACCACAGTTTTTTTCCGTTTGTGGATAATGGCTCTCCTTGTGGTTCACAGGAGGCCCACAGCTTCATAAAGGGCTATGGGACACTTTCTGTACAAATGTACGTCAGTGACCGTCCTTTCTCGTCTGTTTTGGAATTTATTTAGATGAGATCATAATGTGTGTATAAATTGGTGTGATGGAGGTGGACCCAAGCTCAGACAGGAGAACGGGAGACTCATATGAAAGGTGAAGATTTATTAAAGAATAACTTACAAACTCTGATGAAGATGACAAGAGAGCTAAACAAGAAGGATGATACTATGATCTGATGTAGAGGTAAGGAAATTAGCTGGCTTATAACTGCTGAAATGGTGGGAACCAGGTGAGTCTAATCAAAAGAATGCACTGTAATTGTGAGGAGACACGAACTGAGGAGCTGAGGGAGAAATGACTAATGAACATGGAATGATCACTCGGGGATCTACAAAATTAAAAGCCTAACACTAAACACAACACAAAAACTTATACGATCTAGGCTCAAGACATTAGAGTGAATAATGTATGGGACACAGAAAGTGACAAAACAAAAGAAAAAAATCAAACAAAAATAATCAAAATACAAAACAAAAGTAACTATCAAACCATAAAGACCCATGGATCATGAACTTTTAAGATATTTAGGCCTACTTCATGTTGTCATATAGGTTTTCTTAAGTGATTTATTGTTTTTTTTCAGTAATTTGGCATGATTGTGGCTAATTAATTGAATTGAAAAAGTTGTTAATCATAGTTAATATTGAAATAATTTGAAAACTGCATTTTGTATTTATTCAGGTTATCTTATTCTGATATTAAACATTTCAGTGTGACAAAAATGCAAAAAGAGAAAAAAAATAATATGAATAATATTTTTTTACCACATGTGAACACTTTTAGACTGTTAGAGTTGAGAGTTAGGTATTTCAAGTTATGAATATAACATCATATGTGTAATTTTTATATCATAGATGATTTAGCTAATGTTTTACACTTTAGGGTGATTAACAGCATTTAAAAGCTATAGGTGGACTTAAAGAAAAAAAGAAGACCTATGTTATCAAATACAAGATAAGCTACACTTTCTTCCTTTGTAAACTGGATAAATAAAAAATTACTATATAGTTCACACAGTACTTCCCTTAGTACTGAATATGAAGTCTAACCTAAGACTTCTAAAATTATACCAAAAGCTAATAACTTCCATGAAGTACATGCAGTAGATAATCCTCTTGGCGTCTTCCTTTAAAATAAATCTAGATTAGGCAGACCCAGAGGCTGAAGGTAACTGCTAGTCTGAGAGGGTCCAAGAATAAATCAAACTGTTTTGTTGTGTTTTGTTAATTGCACCTACCTGTTTTCCATATAGGTCTTTTCACTTCAGTTGTATTTAAGTTCTTTGTTTTGAACTTCAAGGATCACACACTTACAAAACTGCTAATGAGAAGCTCAGGTACAGGTAGCATTTTCAGGGCTGTACCTTTTTAAATGTGCAATGCTTAACTTGTGACTTGCACTTAACATACACCCAGAGAGCTTACCAACACTGCTAAAAGCGAATCAGGTATGAATATAAGCATAAGAATTAACAAGTAATGCAGTTAAGTTCTTTTTATAGTAGGCTATAACTCATCAGTCCATGACATCCCCAGTGAACAACAGAAAATGTATCCTTGAAAATAATCAAAAAATGAATAAATGTGTTCTCCACAAACACCAGGTCATTCTTGAAACAATAAACATTTTACCTTTAGAATATTACAGCCACATGGCAGCAAGATCAGCCTGGTCCTGAATGACTTGAGCAGCCCACCATCTATAAATTTCTCCTAATGATGATGCTGGTACCCAAGCCCCCCGGTGCCCGACCTCCTTCAACAAAGTAAAAACAACCTTATTACTGTGTAAGCTCTGATAGTCCTCAGAACGTTTAGATGCTGATAGCTCCTCTGCCCGTCGCAGTGGAGAAAGTTGACAAGTATTTTAGCATAATCAGAGGCCATTTCTTCAGGTCATCCTCCCGAACTTTAAAATGTAAAGGTGCAGCTATGGTGCTGTTAATATATTATCCCATTTAAAATGTGAAAGTTGATGTTACCATGTGTTTTTATCCATATGTGTTTACATGTAGGAATTCTGGTCCCAAAATCATGTGCAAAGCATCATGGGTTATAAGAAATAAATATGAAATGCGTGGCATAGCGGTAGAGCGCTCAACCTATATACACAGCCATCCCAGGTTCCAGTCCCGATCATAGAGACCTATGCTGCATGCCTTCCTCATCACTCCACCCCACTACTGTCTGCCTATGTAAAAACATCAGAAAAATATAGGCCAGTAGCACAGCAAAAAATAAATGTAAATATTACGAAGGATTGCCAAGTTCCTATCCATACAACTACTGTAAAAGTTGTGTGCCCTGTAAAAGGTTTCTTGACCACACCCCTCTCTAATCTGCAACAATAAAAAGAGCTCTGAACGACAGTTAAAGAAGGGAGCTGTTGGTGCTGTAATCCATCTGGCATCCTATTAAGATCTTAATTGGGTTGGCTGATAAAAGGGCGGAATAACTATTCCCGTTCACTAAAAATAATTCTGACCATTTATTACAGAACTTCATTTGATGAAGTTGGTTAAGAAACTTTTGATTCACATATCAGTCTTATTCGCAAAATCCCTCTGATTTTTATCTCCTTAACCTTTTCCTGTGTTCCCATTTGTAGCATCAGTTGCCAGAAACCAACAATTTTAGTGGGACCTTGGTAAAACAAGGTTCAACTAAAACTGTAATGACGTTCACAGGACAAGCCTTTCGGTTTGAGCTTGTCATTTATCTGCCTCTTGCCGATGAGGCTGGTAAGGAGAGTCACAGGGAGCATGGGTGGGAGGCTGGGGGGGGTTCCATGAATTCAGTTTTTTTTCATAGAGGGAAAGAAAGCCCAATTAACAGAGGATAACAAGTGAACCGTAAACACCCTCAACAAGGCCCAACAAACCTACAAGAATAAGGTCTCTCTCTCCTTCTCTATGCCACGCTCTCTTCCTCCCTCACCTCCTCCCAAAGACCACCTCCCTCCCTCTTGCACACTCACTCTCTCTTCCACTTCCCTCACAAAAGGAAGGCTCAGAGCTTACAAAGTGCCAATTAACACTGAATGTTTGCCCCTCGCACCTCCCTCTCTGAACTGCTGACAGCTCTGGTGTTTGGGTTAATACCAAAGGCCTGCAAAGAATTATAATTCTCCTCCTTGCCCCATCCCCCGTTCTCTCCCTATCCTATCCTTTTATTTTGTTTTCAATGGGGTGGTTTTACAGTTCAATGCACAGTCAAAGGGTGATATAAAATGACTTTCCAAAGAATTTCGTTTGGGGAGAAGAGGGGACAACATGGGCGGGAGGGGACGGACAGTGGTGGGACAACCAAGAACAAGGGAGGAAAACTACAAATTAATATAAAAAAGCAGTAAAAAAAATGTCAAGTTACAATTGTTGTTTCCTATAAAATTCCCGTTTTAAAACCCAAGGAGGAATTTATTTCAATTATAGATTTTTTTACAGGTCAGGTCCCGTTTATCATTTCTTTCTTTATCATAATTTTTGCAAGAAAGAAATGCTGTGGGCATAGCCAATCTATGCTTGTTTTTTCCCTGGTGAACCCCAGTAAATCAGCCTACTGAATAAAGAAGTCTTAGAGAGGAGGCAGCAGGGTTAAACTCTGGAAGCAACAAAGGCCATCGGACTTTTGAAGGGAGCTTCTGCTTGTGTTAAATTCCCTGCCTAAACTTGGTTTTTCTCCATAATTTATGAGCTCTTGGGACCAGGTCTTCTCTCCTGTTTCTTTACTTTGAGTTACCAGGTCACAAATTAGACTTTTGGGGGAATGAAATAAATAGCTTAAGTAGGATTTTGTTTCTGCAGAGAAAATGTTCTGCATGGACACAACAGAGCAATAGAAGTTTGGTGCACCAAACTATCACATGTTGATTTAGAAATGTCACATTTTCAACCACTTCTTGCCCTGTACATTGCTTATAATATTGTAATTTATAGACCACATGTAAATCAAACTTTTTTACATGTAGATTTAGAACATGGATGTCCTAATATTATTATTCTCGCTCTGAGTAAGAGTGAGAGAGTTGGTGTGCATTTGATGAAACAATTTTTATTTCAGTCATTAAAGACTTGAGACTTGACATGGAACATAAGACTTCAGATTGGACTTGGACTTTGGAAAATTAGATTTGAACATTTCTGCCTGGACAGGAGTTTTAGGTTGACACTGAGTGCAAGGTGTCCAGGTTCTGTTGCTGCAATGTCCAAATCAGCTCTTCACAATGGGGGGTTTTCATTGACGTCACTGAAGTCGCCGGTCCGCCATCTTAGGTGTCTCTGTTCGCTTCACACATTTCACAACTTTGCAACATTTCATACTTTTTCGATCATGGATAAGTATCTAGAGTCATTACAGCCTCCTGATAAGACCATGCACCTCAAGAAAATTGTGATCATCAACAAGGTCGATCCATATGTACTGCCTGTTGGTTTGTTTAGCGCAAATCTGGATGATTGGCCGCACAACTATTTTTTCATAGCCACAACATAAGCTCCAAACTCCGTGGTAAGTTCAATATTGCCTTTTATAGGATAATTACATAGTAGTTATATTACTCGATAATACATTTACAGCATAACAGTAAAGGTAAATTTGGGCCTACATCTAACTGGTTAAGGCGTGAGAGTGCAGCTTACTGAAGTAGGTCACAGTGCTGAGTGCTGGATGGAAGTGCAGAGTGCCACCACCCAGCTCAGAATCAACTGATCAGCTCACAGTCTTGGCAGACTACTTTCCATAATATTGTTACAATAAATGTAGACGAACATTATTTATTTCCCCGTCACAAAATGTGCACTGCACACTCGGGTGTGAGTGAGGTTCAAACTGTCCAAATCCGCCCTGGATATTGATCCAGCCACAGCAGTCGACGTTGTGTACTCAGTGTTTCTATTTTCTCACACTGATTTTCTATCACGGCTGGCAGACGATAGACAGAACAATGGTCTTGACCCCCACGTGCAGCACAACCCACAATTAAGGAAGTTTTCCCCATAGTTAAATTGAATGGTCTGGAGTTTTGGTTCACTGATCACGCTAAAACAACGAAAACAGGCTGCAGCTGCCACCCAAGATGGCGATCGCGAAATGCGGTCACGTGACCGTGACTCATTTGAAAACCCCCCATTATGCTAAACAGATGGAAAGAGGGGTTTGCACCAATTTTCTTTGTTTGATATTAACCAAACATAACACAGTGCATCATGATTAAACATCCTCACTTTGGTTTCTGCTGTACACAGGATACTTTTCCAGAGGTCTTGTGTATTTTGTTTTCATTTACAACTTTGTTAACCTAAGCCATGTTGCAATATTCTTTTAAGAGGTGTTATCCAGCCAACCCTTTTCAACAAAGAATACTAAGACTGGCATGCAACTGAAGTTTTTTTTTGCAATTTCTCACAAAAGCCTGATCGACTGTGCATGCCGTGCGTTATATGCTCTTGGAGCTTGGCAGCTGCCTTGAAAGTCCTCCATTTGATAAATTTTTCACTCACTGTAGAATGATGGACTCCAGTTTGTATGGAAACTGACTTTTAACCCTTCATAGATTGATAGGCAGCACCAGTAACCGATGACTTTTCCACTTTGGCTTTGTAATAACACAAACCTGAATGGTTCAGACCAGCCACTTGCCAAAATCTCTGCTTAGATGTTCACACTTACTTATTATCAGTTATGCAATCAAATTTAATGTATAATATTTAGACACTTAGACATGAAGTCTTAATTCCTATTATCGCAGAATGATGTAGTTTTTGATTCACTAAATACATTTTTACAGATATTTTTTTCATTAGATTTTATTTAAAGATTAGAACTGAAGGAGGATATACTTTTTCGAAGTGATTGTACATCAGTGTTTAATGTATTTTATACACTATAGCATTATTATCTTCGAGTTGTAGAACTATCATTGAATCACCTTTAAGCTTCACATGAATGGAGTAAAAGATGACTCCTTCATACAGCACCGGAGAAACCCTTACCTTCTGAATAATGCTTTATGCTGAATCATACTTTTTGTCCATCGTCGTTGTCCACTCATAATCCAACTAAATTCTGAGACTCGTGTTATTTCCGCACACTTTTTATGTGTGTTTAACCTGAACCCCGTGTTAACTGTCTTCTAAAATGGATTTCCAGATGTATTTTAAGGTTTTCATCCTAAACTCTGTCAGTTGGTGGCTTCCTTAGAAATTGGCCATTCAGCTTTTCCTCCAAAATAAGCCGAACACTATCTTCCACACTTCATCAAAGGTAGTCCTTATCTCCATTGAAAATTGAAAAATTATCTGCTTCGTAACGCATGGAGCCAAATATAAACCTAGTTTTCTTGCAACAAAGGGGCATCTGTGGACAAACAACTGCAATGTCACAAATATAACAGCAGATCTTGAGAGCATTATTTTAGAAAAAGTGTAAGCAGGTACAGAAAACAGTTTATGCAAACTTCATGTGATGTGATGATTTTTACAGCAATGCAAGTAAAGGCTATGTTACAGATTTGTGCAATGAAGTTAGCTGCCTGGTTGCATCTAACAGATTCTGCCTTGCAATACCAGTTTTACAGAATAATTATTTTTATGGACCAATATGGTCTGCAGTACAAATAAGCAGAGATTTCTATGTAAAAAGTTATTTAATTTGACCATAAAGTGTAATTTAGTAATGTTATTATTGGGTCATTGCTGCAACATTTACATAAAATGTCAGTTCCATACCAGTGTCACATATGTGCTGTACATGTGTAGAAATAAATCCATGGTATCCTGGCTTGTGTGGTGATCAAACTGTCCATGATACAATATTAGAGTGGTAGGAAGTCAATGCTGCTGTGTTTTTTACCTGAGATAGTGTATCCTTCTACACAATTGAAGGCAGATATGCTAAAGTGTGACAGGGGATAAAGATGGATAAATTTTGCTTTGCCTGTGGTCTTGATTAGCTGGTAGCTCATCTTTGCTGTCCAAACTTCTTCCTTTTTTTCTAAATTGAGAGATGTCAGGGAGCTGCGGGTAAGATACTTACTGCTCATAGACTTTCAGCTGAACCCTACATTAAGTCCCTTTACAGATACTGCTCTTATTACAGTTTCTTTCTGTGAAATCAGGTTGAAACCAAGATCTATGAGTAAACTTACTATTTTCCATCAGAGAACAGTTTGTTTCAAAGAATAAAAACTAAACAGCTTTCGATTAAAGTCATTAGCCATAGTAAAGGAATAAGACTGAAAGTCTTTTTTTGTTAGAAAATCATCCTCCAACCTGAACAAATACTGGGATCTCTGATGTGGAACCAAGCCAGACTAGCTTTATTTACATTCAGGAAAGAGGAGCTGAGCAAGGAGTTGACATGACCTGACATGGTTCATGGTTCCACCAGTGAGGCCTGCCTGGGCCTCTACCTTCAGACATAGGGGTCAAAATGCTCCACAGACTCCATGGGACACAGGCAGCTGCAGAAACATGTGATTTACTTTAAATCCAGGTTTCTAAGACTTACTTAAGATAAGCGCAGTTCGAAAAAGGAACTTATTACTTGAGGCGATAGATTCATGTGGGAGTAAGAAAAGAGTAAAAAAAAGCATGCCTGAGTGGGGAATCAGATTTCCACGTTTCCAGACATATGATGAGGCTACAGCGTATCATTTTTATCTGAAGATTTATTTGAAAACAGGTGCTCCTACTCATCCGGCTGAGCTGCAAAGAAGCAGTCAGTCCCCTTTTTTAAACATCTGATTTACATGAGCCATGATTTCTGGTTGCCAAATAAAGGAGTCAAAGGTCAGAAATGTGGTTGTGTCAGATGAAGTTCATGAAAAGCAGAGAGGGAGTCAAACCTGGAATAAGATGAATTTCAAAATCATTTGTGAATTAGATACATATCAGCAAAATCACTCTGGATTAATTGGAATTTCCAGTGCTCTCTAAAATATTTTGTTACCCTTCATTTTAACAGTGTCTAGCCACACCGTTCTGCATATCTGGAGTCTGTGTGACCCCATGAGGGCTGGGGCAAAACAGACCGATCCGCTCAATAAGCCCTGTGGGACAGACATTTAGGACTGGGATACACAAGCTCTGTGCACCACTGTAACCCACGCTCACCCTCACTGTCTGTGATTTGGGATGTTGTTGAGGTCAGGGTGAATCGCAGGTCAGCCATGGAAAAAGCTTGCTTTATTGTCTGTCTCAGAGAATGAAGGATGGAGGGATGAGTGAGTGAGACTGAGGGATGGTAGGAGAGGGCAGACGGGGCAAGCAGGGAGGCTGGAAGATGGACAGGAAGGTAAGAAAAAAACGGGGAGATGGTTTGGAATAAATTTAAGATTATGATAGATGATATAGTGAGATGGGGGAAAAAATAGGCAAAGTTTCGAAGCACAGAAAAAGAATTGCAGCTTCACACATTTGTTTCTCTGATCTTTGATTTTTACTTCATCCATATGGCAGGGAGAGAGACAGACTGCGCAACACATGCTTATCTTTTAAGCTGTGCAAATGATCTTGACAGTGTTAGCATTAAATAAAAAAATCAAATGCAACTCCTTTATTTTTTATGCGCTTTATTATATAAAACAATATGAACTTTACACAGTAAAGCCTGACTGTTTTTAACAGAGGTGCACCAATGAGACTTATGTGGCTGATATCTAATATGCAGTTTTGCAGAACTTTATATCTTATTCCAGAAAATCATTCAAACTTTATTTTTTAGCCTTCGCTGTGGAACAGGGATTTACTCATACATTTTAAGAAGTTTTTAGCATTATTAGATTTTAGCATGCTTGACTAACATTACTTAAACAACAGTCTGCTGTGTATTCTGTTGATAGTTTAGGTCCTTACCTTAACTCTAACATTCCTTGTCCCTTAAAAAATAAAACAGAACAACTGTGCTGGTATTGCGTCCAGCCTTCCTGGTGTCTGCTGAAAGATCTCTTTTGATAGCAGTTTTTTTAAAGCCTCACTGATACTGAAAACAGTTAACTTTGAGCCTTTTTCTTTCAGTAACAGCATTTACATTGAAGAGTGTTGCTTTTCCTGCAATCTGATAACTAGCTAGTTAGGCGTGGTGCAATTAGGGATTGGGAAAATATTTGTTTTTTATGTTTTTCACCAGCCGGTCCCAGGTCAGGGTCAATCATGTTGAAAATCTGGTGACTCCGGTCACCATTTCTCTATTCATATCTAGTTTTTAATATTTTACTGATAGTGAACAGTCAGTGATGAGAAAATAGACATCTTACTAAGAGTTGTAGATTTCTCCAGATTATCAAGTGAGGATATTTCTGCCACATTTTGGGTGTCAATGTTTTTTGTGAAAGTTGTTGATGAGTTTTCTATATTTCTCCATTGTGTCGAGAGGTCTGAGGGAGACAGAGGATCACCTCACAGTGAGAGTAAAAGAGCTGGCAAATGGAGGTGATTACATCTAATATTCTCCATCTGGCAGGGATTGCCTCAGAAGACAAATTTCAAAGAAGAGCAGGGCAAGGAAAAAACAAGAGGCATCAGTAATTTGCAGGGGATTTACAAATCTCCTGGATCAAGTTTGAAAATCTTTGAGTGCATTTTGGTTTGTTCCCTCAGAATGTTCTCAAAATGTAAGTTCATACACATAAACAACTCCTCATAAGATGGCTTGTTGCGAAAACTCTTGCAAGGCTTGCAAGAACAAAGCTGAAATATCCACTTCAGCAAACTGGGATTTGAAGGCTTACAAGTCAGTGTTCAATAT
The DNA here is from genome assembly GCA_036173005.1 of Crenichthys baileyi. Classification (NCBI taxonomy): domain Eukaryota; kingdom Metazoa; phylum Chordata; class Actinopteri; order Cyprinodontiformes; family Goodeidae; genus Crenichthys; species Crenichthys baileyi. The sequence continues at coordinate 127,554 of JAHHUM010002750.1, read as the reverse complement.
ATCTTACAGTATGTCTGTGAGCAATCACAGCCCATCCAAGAATTGGATGCCAGTGTGTCAGAGTTGACCCGAAGCCAGGTCAGGAGTGATCAAAGGCTGCTGAGGAGAGACAGAGGGGCTTATCTGGTCCCAATTACATTCACTCATGAGAAAATTGGCAAAGTGTAAAGCAAGAGAGATCTTCATGATGATAGCAGCAGGCCAGATGAGCCAAGGTGGCCTGCAGACATTTCTGACTTCATAGGGACAATTACCATTGGCACATTGGTCATAAACCAATATGAATGAGAAATGGTCCTAATGGGACGCCCAAATGCCAAAAACAAAATAGTGTGTTAAGCTCATCATGGAACAACTGATATTAGGTGTTGAAAAAATAGATTAGCTTACAGGGGGAAATCAGGGGTTTACATGCACTGTACAAAAAGACACATCCCATTTTCCTCCTCACTGTCTGACATTTAAGCAAATGAAACCTTTTTAGGGAATTTCAGATTACCAAAGTTTTTTTCTATTTGCTAAACAGTATGATGCTAAGAGAGAGAATCTTTTAGAAATTGCAGCAGCATCTCAGCACATCAGACAGTAATTTAATGCCTGGGCACACACAATCTTCCAACTGGACAAAACAACAGTCATGCCACCAGATTAGCTATAAATTAGCTGAAGGACAACAAAAAAAAAATGTTTTGAAGTGGCCGCCACAAAGTCCTGGTTTCAGTTCCATGAGAAATTTGTTCCAAGGCAGCCTAAAAACTAGACTCAGTTACATCAGTTCTGTCTGGACAACTGGGCCAAAATCTCAGCAAATTCTGCAAGAATTTGTAAAAGGGTACCGAAATGTTTCAGCAAAATCATACATTTTTTAAAGCAGTTATACCAAATATGGAAGTATATGGAAACATCTGAATTTGAAGAAATGTAAAAACGTTATTAAGAAAACTGTCTCATTTATCATTTTGTGATTTGGCATGTAAAAAATAATTTAGTAATCCGTACTCGGCCAAAACAGGAAAGGTTTATTCAGATTTAATGTCAAACATTGAAGGGAAAAAGGATGTGTGTATTTCTATTGTTTAGATTACACTTGTTTAGATGGCACAGTTCTACTTGTTCATTTTTACACAAGGTGCAATAAGAACAGTGTAAAAAGACTTGTCTGTCTTTTTTGATAGTAAGGTTAAACATAAATTAAAGAGTCCTGCATACTTTGAAGACTCATTTCTATATACACCTGAACACGATTTCTTTTGTGAAAGAAAAAACTCAGATTTACTATATGGGACATCCTTAGTCATAAGTCAAACATTGACAATACAGTGTACATAACAGTGTAGATAATTAATATCAGTTATTATAAAGTTTTATCCCATGAACATGTTCATTTTTAACTTCTTTTAAGTTGCTGGTGTACTGGTACAGACCCAAGATCAACTGAAAAGGAGGGCCAATTTGACAGGCTGATGGCTTTGCGCCATTGCACCACCATGAATATTTTGTTGCTTTTCTGCAAACTCTGTGATGACATCATCCGACTACAGGTAAAGAACCCGTTACTGACAGTAACTGCACAGAAACCCCCTTTCAAAAATCTGGATCCCTTTAAGTGGACAATAAGATTGCATTTTAGTTTAACTACTCTCTGCCGTGTTAACCTCAAATTCCAACATGTCTGCCTTTTCACTTCTTTGTGTTCAGTGTGTTAAAAACATGAAATCCGTCACTTTTAAATATGGTTTTACATTGATTATAACCTCATTGCCTGTAAAATTGGTATTTATAATGTAATTTTGCAAACCCTGCTTAGCTATTATTTTTAACGTTTTTTTTTTTTCACTTTTGCTGAAATATGTCCAGCACTGAGGTGGTAGTAAGTGGAACTGTAATATCAAAGTATTATTATTTAAACAGTGTGTTCCACAGCTTTCTTATTGCAGAAGAAAGCAGAGGACGTACAAAGCCCTTGGATATTTTGGGCCTTGTTAGGCCCTAGCTAGGAATGGGTACTCTCTCCACGAAAGCGAAACTACATCAGTTCTGACAAACCAAATAGGCTTTAAGAACCAGCTACAGAAAAAGTAAAAATGAACACACATCCAAGGATGATCTATCTCTGCAAGGGGATACTTTATGTATCAGTGAGGGAAACTCCACCACACCATAGCTAAAGGCAGTTTTTTGCAAAGCTTTGTTTGTAGAAAGTTGGGCTCAGTATTAAGTCTCCTAACTACTAACAGCATGTCTGAGTAACTGCACAAAAAAAAATGCATTAGATCTGACTAAATGTAGTAAGAGAGATTACCAGAGAAAATACAAACAAGAACAACAGACATCAACCAGTGGCCCCAACCTTTCCAACAACTGGAGAAAATAAGAAAGGCAATTTTGTCTTGTTGCATATAATTTAAATTATTTACCTCTGTAGAACATAAAAAAGGAGACATATGTTCCTCAAAGTTTGCAGCTCTCATTATTCAGTATCTTTAATTTTCTTTAGGGACTGAAAAGATGATTATAATCTTCTCAGCTTTAACAACTTAAATGACATTACAGGCATGTGATTAAAGTGCTGTTGCATTATAATGTTTATATTTTTCTCACACTGAGTTAAAAAATATTCATCGAACAAAGTATAAACTAAATGCTTAAATAAGGCAATCATATATACCTATTAATATTCAGTGATTTGGTTAATGAACTACTAAAAATGTGTGACAGTCTAATGATTAGTTAGGTAAACTGTTAAAGATGAACTAAGACAAACAAAGGCTTTTCTTTCACACAGAGGTGTTGAATAGACCACACTTCCAACCTAATGAATGCTGATAACGACAAAGGAGATAACCAAAGGAGATTTCACTTACTGTGGGTTTCACCCTGATTTGTTAAATTGTTCCTTCTCCTCTGTGATTGGTTGGAGGCTCTCAGCAAAGAATGCCAAAAAAGAAAAAAAACCTGAACCACCACTGAGCACCACTGAGCACCTCCTTCCTCAAATCCCTCTATCCCCCGCTTTACTCCTCCCTTTTGCCTCGTTGTTGCCCAGTTGCCTCACGGCTTGCTGTGACCCATCTTGCACCTCCCGAAGCCCACAACAGACGCTTGGTGTGTGAAGAAGGTCAGGAGTTCAGCTGTGGCTGAGGCTCCATTCCTCCCTGTGCACAGAGGAGGCCTGCCCTGCGGGCTTATAATTATCTGCCGTTGGCATTCAGCACAGGTTCAAGCACAGTGCAAACATTGGCACCAGCGTGGGGGGATGCGCTTGGCTACACACTTGGTGATTAGTTGTCCCTAATTGTCAGTTCCTTGTTCCTTTTTACCTTGCTTGCATCTCACCCTGTCCACATTGCTCCTACCGGTTCATACATATTCACTTTAAACCGCTTTGTTTTTTTTTGCAGCATTTTATAACCACAAAAAGTAAAAGTACCTCTATCATGGCATGCACATTATTCTCTAAAATTCATAAAGGGATTCTCACGCTTTGGCCCTCTGAGCTAGTGCTGAGAACCTTTACCCCCTGACTGTCAATGCACTACAGAATTTTTAGCTCACCTACTAGTGGTGTTACCTGTTGGGTTGGTTAATTAGGCTGTTTAGTATAGTCCACAGATTTTCATTAGGGTTGAAGTGTGGGATATTACAAAACATAATATAAGCCATTCCAAAGCTGGTTTTGATGTGTTCTTGGGATCATCACCCTGTAGAAACACCCAACATTGTCCAAGTTTTAACTATGTAGCTGTTGATTTAAAGTGAAGTTAATGAATTCAGATGTAGTCTACCATCTCGGTTATTCCATTCAGTTTAAAGGCCCTTGTATCACTGGTGGCTAAACAGACTCTCAGCATGATGCTATCATGCTCGAGTTGGATCATTGTTCTTAAGTTTGAACACCTTACCTTTATGCCTCCAAAGATGTGTCTTGGCTTTTGACAAAATATCTTAATCTTTCTCTTGCCTGACTGTGGAACTTTTTTTTCCCAGAAGGCTTGAAGAAGCAGATTTTGAAGCAGGTGTTTCTTTCTTGGTTGGGATGCTCCTGGGCCATGTTGATGTTAAGCTTGCTTCATTGTGTACTTTGACGCTGGTGTTTCAGCCTATGACAGTTTATGATCGGCATGAACCTTGGTGGTTCCCGTGTTGTTTTTCCTGTCACAACCAGACAATGAACCCAAAAGCACATCAAATCTGGCTAAGCTTCTGTAATTCCCGATATCACTTCATTGACAATGAAAGTTGGGTCTGTACCAGTACACCAAACAATTTGAAACAAGGTTTCTATTGACTTGTTAAAGGATTTCTTTCCAAATATAGCTTAGGGTGTATGTACATATTTGAGCTTGTATGCATATTTTTTTTAGCATGTGTGGATTATGAAAACTTCATTATTAAATCCAAACGAATGCACCTAACTCTTGTTTTTAAAATTTCTTGAAGTTGTATGTTCCTTTATTACCCCAAACCTCTGCAGAAAAACGATTCAAATTCATCACCTATAAAATCCTTGAATCAATCTAAAACTCATGACAGTGATAAGTGCATAGAAAACTACAGAGCAGCATCCCTACTCACTTCATAAACATAATGAACAGGCCACACTCACTCTGAGAACAAGGTGGTTGTAAAGGTGCTCCACATTGGTTAAAATGTGCTGATATCTAAAATAGGCAGGGTCCATATTTAGGGTGAGCTTATAAGAAATCTTTTTAGAGTTTATAATGTTTTTCTCACCCCAATGTTTTAGACACACTTTATCTTGTAATTCACAGCAGATTTTCTGTTGCGACTCAGTCAGTTCCACTCAAAGGTGAATGTATGCTTTCCATCAGGCATTTATATTGGCACTGACAGACAGCGTGATAAATGACACTGGATAAATCCATTCTTCAACGACTTCAGAGATGTCTCCGCACCATTAGTCATTCACACTAGAGATCTCTGCAAGAGTCTATCATTGCTGCTCTGGGAAACACATCTGCAGACCTTGAGAAAGACTCTGAAATGGGCTCACAACTGAACCAATACTACTGGGGCTGCTGGGGCTGCTGGGACTGCTGGGCGGGGGGAGGAGAACGAGTAACAGCAGTCAGGCAGATGTGTGGCCTGGACCCCTGCCAAACAGCACCCTCAAAGCAGCTCCATCATCCTATAGCGGGGCCTTCATCTCAATATGAATGAGAGAAGAAGAGAGAAAGATAGAGAGCAATGTGGAAAACAGCAAGGACTAAAAGGAGGACAAAGGCCAATGCTCCATGATAGAAAATCTTCCAAGAGAATCATCAGAGGGATGAATGCACACCCATTGGTCAATCAGTAGAGCAAGCAGATGATTAAAAGACAGAACATACATAATTAAACTCAAACTCTTTTATTGTGCAAACACCTCGCTGAATGCAGCACCTTAACAGGCCTATTATTCTTTGACATTTCTGCGGAAAGTTGAATCAGTCCTTCGAGGCCTTCATAAAAATCTATATTTAACACAAGCACAGATGGTTGGAATAAAATGAAAAAAGTACCTCCCTTCCCCCCTGTTTCTGGTGCAAGGAAAAAGTTGAGATTTTTGCCAATTTCCAAGAGCCCTGCGAGATGAGACATGGACTTTTGACAGGTGTTTGTTTGAATATCAAATAGAGGCATCGAGGCCTGCAGATGGCAGGCAGATTGCATTCCAGACAGCGGCTTCGGTCTGGGCCCCAAGCGGTGGGAGTAAGCCCATCTTTGCTCTTCAATAGTTCTCCAGGGGAATCAGTTTCCAAACCCCTCCACTGTTACTATCATCGCCATCATCATGGCCTTCACCACTGGACCTGATGTCTGTAGAAAGTTTGTCCACAGAGGAGCAGCTAACCACTTTGTTCATTCACAAGCTTTGAGCATAAAAAGGTCATAGACCTAGATAAAACACTAATGATTGCTTTTGTGTATTGCCAGTGTCTAAGTTCAACTTAAAATAAATGTTTTACTCCTTTTGTTTGAGTTTTTTTATGAAAAGGCGTTTCATTAAAGTTGTATCATTTAGTTAGATCGACATAGAGGTATACAGTTTATAAAGTTAAGGAGACAAGTAAGATTATGAGTGGATTTCTTTATGATATTCCCATCACACCACTGCATTTCTCCGTTGTATTTTGGCGGTGTACTAAGATATGTACATCTTGCTATGTGTCATTACAGTTCTATGCATCTAGTACTGTCTTCGGTCCCTCTGTAGTGATTTCAAGGGGAGGTCTACCTCATCTCAATACATTGCCTGGAATGCTGCTGGATGCTGCAGGCTGTCCACAAAGTTTTTTTCATATTTTATGGTACATGGTGCTGGCCTTTGCTTGATTGAGGTTGAGACATTGAGACTTCAAATCATCTTTAGATTGCCTTCTGTTTGCTTTGCCCATATTGTCTTTGATGCATCACCTTGGACTCTCCAGAAAACAGATTACTGGCAGAACAAGAGCTGGTGCAGGGAGTACTTCAACATTCAGTCTGCAAATGTGGCCCAAACATTGCAGCCTTCTTTTCTGGAAATGTTATTCCATCTTCGGTTGCTGCTGGCATCATTCTTGGATGTTGTCGTTGTTAATTCAGTCATGTAAAGTCTAAAATCTGTTCAATCTAAATGCCACTAAGATAAACAGTAGCCCAGTTCACAAAACACTTAAAGGTGTGATTTGTGTCTTTTGTGTTTTGTGAAAAGACCGATACCATGACAGGGGAAGAAATCAACCAGTCTTATTTACGCCCCTGTCTTGCCAACCGAAGCAGTCACAGGCCCCGAATCATCTGACTTGTATAAGTGCAAGCCAGCATTGCGGGTCAAGGTATTGATGTAATGATTACCTAAGATTTGTGCAATCAGACAGCAATTGAAGAAAAAGGAGTAAATAACAATAAGAAATAATTTTCGACAAGACTGTTTTTATGAGCAGATTTTATGAGCAGTGCTGACGTCAGTGCCGCTTGACACCTTCTGTTATCTACTGACTTAATTTTTAAAAACGAATCCAAAAATATATCAAGCTGTGCTTGATATCGTCAACTTTCCTTGTGATTCATGGATGCCCAGACAGAGCTCAGCAGAAATCGTGCAAAAATCTGCAAAAATGAGATCAGTCACAAACTGGTCATGCTACCTCCCGATACTGTAGCATATGAAATTGGATCTCACAACTCTGAAACACCATACGTACCTCACAAATGTGGCACTACTACATATTTTACACAGCTGCTACTGATATGATCAAGCCAAGGCCATATGACAACGTTATTTAATCTCATGCAACATTTTATAGATGGTCTGTCTGTACCTATCAAGAGCCACTGACCTCGTAATGCCAAATGCTTGGAGTGGGCATTCCAACCTATTTTCTGAATAATTTATCCAATAATTTTTTTGACCACTTGACCACACAAATAGACAGTGTATAAAGCATTAAACGTTCAGCCTAAAATGGTGAGATGACATTTAGTATGGTGAATTAACAACAGATTTAGCTTGTTCTGTCATCTCGCAAAACTGCATTTTTTACCTTTCCTCTCAATACAGATACAATATATGAAATGGAGGGAGCATCATAAATAGGAAAAATATAACTCTTTCAGATACTTTCTGCAGGGGCTCAGACAGCAAATTTCAGGCAGCTAGTCCTATTTTCGGCCAGGGTACGGTCACCAGATACCAGGGTTGTGCAGAGACCACTAAAGAGGCAGGTAAAAAAAAGGGCACATATACCTGGAATATTAGCAAGAATCTCATACAGCTTTTACAGTTACTATGATGTACTACAAAATAGTAAACATTGAGATAAATAGATGAATCAAATTTAAGGAAAACTATAATATAGAACACACCATCATTCATGTGTGTTTTAAATATTTTATTGTGATTGGATTTTCACTCTGCAGAACTCCTTCCATCATAGAGATATTAAAACCTGCATACGAGCTAAATGACCCATTCAGCACAAGTGCATCAAGCTAACATGGAGCAGCAGACAAGAAAACAAAACTGAATTGCTGACACATATTACCTTAGTGTTACATAAAAAAAAAACATAAAGCCTACTGACACTGCTAACTGACCACCGAACTTTAGGTTAAACCTCTTCTGTTTGTGTGTGTTTGTGTTTTGTGATTACTTATATATATTTTCTTCCTCCGTGTGATCTCCCTTTGTCCTCATTGTCTCATCCTCCCTGTGCCTCAGTGTCTCTTGGTATTTTCTGTCTCCATCTCATTTGATCTTTAACTTTCCTTCTAGGGCAAGAAATTAGCCATCAATTAATCTACATTTAACTACAGTACATATTAACATCATTAATAACTCCTGAACTAGTTTCTTGTAAAATTCAACATAAGTGCACTACCAAACAGTTATATGTTGACTATATAAAAGCTTAGTATTTTTGTTCTTACTTGTTGTGCTCTTTCTAACCCAGTTGGTTAACAATCCACAACCTTTGCCTGCTTCAAGCAGCTCTTTTCTTGTTTTTTTTTTCAAACATCTTTCTTTAGAAGGTATATTTTAAACTTAAAAAACCCACTGTGAATGATAATCCAAAAAACATTTAAACTGCAGACTGTATTATAAGGATTTTTGTTTTAGAGTCTGGGTTGTGTGTTTTTTTTTACTAATCACAAGCTTCCATGGGACAGGAGCATGTGATAAGTAAAATCAGGCAATACATACATTATCTATGCAGAACTATAATCTATCAGGAATAATGTCAGATAGCTAAAGGTTTATTTCAAAATTCACAGATTATTTAGAGCGTTTTTTTATTTTTCAGCCTAAATAATTAGAAACCAGCTCCAGCTTGTTATTCTCATTCTTTCTGGCTGTGTTTTTATGTATTGGCAAGAAGTTTAAAATACACCCACTACTACCTTATCAAGTTCCTAGAAATGACTCAGTATAAATGTCTTGAAGAATAAAAAAAAGATACGATCTTTTATAAAACCATATCTTATTAAATTAAAATATATGAAAACCTACGATATTTACTTGAGGAGAGGAATGTGATATAATCTACATGATTTGTTAGTGACAGACTATTTACTTCATTCCAACCTCTAAAACAGCTGACTGATAAAAGAATAATTGCATCTTAATTGGCCCTCAAAACGGTGAATTATAAATAAAATGCAGTACCAATGCATCTCAGCATCACAAACGTGTGATGCTGAGATGGATTGGATTCATCAAGATGATTGATAAATAAACAGTAGACATTTATCCCATGCTGTCTGATAATTTTACAAATTGGAAACTTATATAGTAAAGAGAATTGGCTGAAGCACTGAACTCTGTGGCACCCCATGAGTAACCCTGGAGTATGAAGAAGATTTATAATTTAAGTGAATAAACTGCAATCTGTCTGACAAATAAGATTCAAACCAGTCAATTGCGGTTTACTTGATCCTTACAGTATGTTTACGCCTTTTTAGGAGAATACTGTAATTGAGTGTATCAAATAAAAACAGTATTTGTGACAGAACTTGATGTTGTGACAGCAGATTGAACATTTATTGTAGTATACAGACCTATACACTTTGGGACAAATTTTCCTGTAAAGATCATGTTTGATTTTTTTGTCATATCTGATGATGAAGAAACTCTATTTGCATTAAACTAATCATTTGTGATTTTTTTGTTCTCAGTTTTTTTGTTTCAGTTTTCAAGTGGCAAGATTCCCACGTTTCAGTTTTTGAGCTACTGAAATTTATTGGAAATTCACCATTAAAGTTCTATATATAATTAAAGTAGTAATTTATTGGTTGCTGCAAAAGTTTCCAAAAATCTTAGAGCCCATTATAAAATAGAAAGAAAAAAATTAGATTGAATTCAGGAATAATTCTAATGACATCTCCAAAGAATGATCAACATTCCTTCTTTTTCAGTGGAATTGAAAGAGTAATATATTTGCACTTATAAAGAAAGAAGTAAAGGTACCAGATGTGCTTTTTAAAGCTCTGGCAGATTTTCCATCAGCAGCCAGCCCTCCCCTCTCCCTAAGGCTGGCAGGCTGACAGTATGCATGCAGGCAGAGCTGATTGATGCATTGGTAGCCTCAAATTCTCCCCACATTCCCCACCAGAACTTTGCCAACAAAAGATTTTTCGCAATGAACAACACACAGAGCAGAATAGTCTGTTCATCCTGCTGCTTCATTGTGATGAGCACCCCTTTTTTTTTACTGTAACAATGATGAATGCAACACCTCCTAACACAACCCCCTCACTTCCCTAACCCCAAGCGATGATGAGGTAAAAGACCCCACTGTTATTTTCCTATCCCAGATTCTTGAGAATATCCACTCCCTGCCTCAGAACCAAATCTGTCTTCAAATACGCAGACTATTGCCAAGTAGGATATGCTGCCTGAAATGTTTGACTCCCATTTTTCCAGGATTTGGGACACAGATGAGCAGATGTTAGTCAAACACAACCGAAGATTTGTTTGCTTTTTACTAGCAGCCTGCTCTCTTTAGGTCAGACATCTCTAATCAAGGTTTCTGCGAACGGTTCGTCCCATAAACACAGAAAGTTTTCATTGTATGTTCACTCTGACAGAAACCACATGACACGGGTAATTGTGAAACGCCAATAAAATTGCCCACATTCTAACACTGGCCTGACATTAGGACAACACAATGTGACCACATGCTGTAAATGAACTGCAACAAAACAAGCATCTTGTGCCAGTAATCTGTAGTTCTTCAAAAGTGAGACTTTATTCGATAATGTCACACAGATCGTAAGTTGGTGCCAAACAGGCCTAATTTAGCAGGCAGTTACTGGAACCTCACAATCTCTGCAGCCGGTTAAGTCTTATACACAAAGACTTCAATGTGAGGAAAGCTACTCAAACAAACAAGAACCTTGAACAAAAGAGGGACGGAGGAATCTGTGCTGAAAGAATGTGGGTCCTCTTTCAGCTGCTGGTATGCTTACGGCACCTCCTGTCAAGGAGAAGAGAAATCCCAGGAAGAAACAAACTGGTGAAATGCAAAACAATTCCAACCTCCTGCCACCCGCTGATTGATTGATTATTACTTGTCACATTTCTCTGTCATTCAGTTTGCTAAAGAAAAGAGTAAGTTCAGAGATCTTGTTTAATTCACACCTAACAGTTTTAAGTTGTATAACCTACGATTTTCATTAAAACCCATTTTTGTTCTTTTTAATGCTGTGAATATATATATCTTTAGGAACCAACTCTGAATCAATTTACCTTATAATTACCAATGTATACAGTACGCATTGTAAAATGTTCTGCTGCTGGTAGAGTCGCCTGTTACAGCTTTAATCCAAATAGCCATGAGCATAAGCTACTCAAGGGAAACCGCTTTTAATGTCATCGCACTGATATCAGCGTCAGTGTTTAGTATTCACTCGCCTGCAGCCACATCAGAGCTATGTGAAGTTAATGCTAATACAAACCAAATAGCTATGCTACCTCAGCACTGGAAGGATTCAAGCAGTGTAGCTCCAATGGTTTCTAAAGCAGTCACAGGAGATGTGTCCCCTTTTATAGCATGTTAGTCAGTTATTTTCCTAAAAAGACATGGCAAAAATTGTATTTTTACGTTACCTTTTATTAGATTTGTTACAATTAGATGTTTGATTGGCTGTAGCTAAGAGAAGCCACTGAGGGTTAATATAATGGCATTTTTATAGGAGCTATACTATAGTATAGTGTCTACTAGTTATTTTTACAATGTCTTGCAAGTTACCTCTTGTCAGTTTCTACCAAAACCTTCAATGATATTTATATGTGGATTGTATGTGATAGACAAAAGGTAGCACATATCAGTTAGGAAGGAAAAGTATGCATATTTTATTAAAAGGGTTTTGCAAAAAAAAAAAAATAATAATAATTGCTTGGCATTTGTATTCACCCCTCTTTACTATAAAACTAGTAAATAAAATATAGTCCCAGCAATTACCTTTGGATGTCAACTTAGTATTAGTGAACACAGAAGTTTAAAGTAGGGGTTTGTTAAAGACACTGAATAAAGTAAGGCAAAGCTGCAAACTCACCAAGACATGCTTACCCACCCAGGGCATGGAAAGCAGCCAAAAGGAACAGGGTAACTATGGAGGAGCTGCAGAGATCCACAGCTTGGGTGGGTAATTCTATCCAAAAGCATGTAAAAAATTTGGCCTTAATGAAGAGTGACAACAAGAAAGCAATAGCTGAAAAAAAGCACAAAAAGTCAAATTTGCAGGAATAACCATGTAGGAGAAAATGCTCTGGCCGGGTGAAACCAGGATTAAACGTTTTGGCCTTAAACACACCATCCTGAAAGTAAAACATGGTGGCTGAAACAAATGCTGTAGGAAAGCTTTTTTTTCACAGAGACAGCAAAGCTGCTCAGAGCTGATGGGAAAATGGACGGAGCTGAAAAAAGGACGATCCTTGTTACAGGCTACATCACAGTTGAGATTCGGACAGATGTTCCTCTTTCAGAAAAAACTACACTGAGACTAGGCAAACAGGCAAAGCTAAAACAGAATGGTTTAGATCAAAGTGTAGTCAGAATGGCCAGGTTAATATTCAGGCCTAAATCCAATTAAGACACTGAAACAATTATTCTAACAGCTGGTCACCATTCAATTTGACTAAGCTTGAGCCATTATAGAAAGATAAATGGGCAAAACTTTCAGTCTCTAGATGTGCAAAGCTGGTAAAACCATACTACAACAGACTTCAAGCTGTAATTCCAACATGTAGGTGGTTCTAGAAAGGACTAACTCAGAGGGACTGAATACAAATATATATATAAAAAAACAGTTTTTGGCAGTAATGTCAAAATTTTCAAGATATGTGAATGCTACTGAGCTCTTCTATCAAGACTCAGTGGATGTGCTTATGTAACAAGACGTCCAGCTAATAACAAAAGACATTCAAATATTTTTACGACTCCTTAGCCTGTTTGTTCTCATGCTCTTGTTTTGCTCTCCCCTCCCCAAGCTGTAAGTGTTTATGCAGGGCTTTGCTTTGACAGGTGAAGATCAAATGAAGTGATGGCTATTGGCAACCATATGGGATAGTAGGAGAGAAGTTTCCACAGGCTGACAAACACAGTGGGTTAGGGAGAGAGTTGATGATGCCTTTATTCTCTTTTTTCAAATGTGGAATTTCAAATTTAACTCTAAATGCAATAGGAAACCTCCTGTTAGTTTTTCTTTCCACTGCCATTAGATGAAGACAACTATCCTGTAACCTACATCCTGTTTTCTGATGAATGGTCAGGGAAGACTAGTTTAGTCTTATTGACTTCCGCTGCAGATACTCAAAGCAGTGAAACAGCGGTTGAAGCGATTAAGCAGCAATCACATTTGTAATTATGATAATGTTAATTGAGCTTGTCAAGGATGAATAATTTCAGGGGAGACAGTAAAATATACCTAACAAGGGTTTTCTCAGTGCTAAACACTGGGCTTTTAAAACTGTAATTAACCCCTAATGTGTAACACATGGCTTACAAGCCATCCCTGGGCCTGAACTTCCTTGCTCTCAACCACTTTTCCTCTTCTCTCGGTAGGACACACTTTTCGCATAGCTGGAAATCTAACCACACAAATAGGAAGCTCTTACTGTGGGCTGAGGTTGAAGCACAGACCGACGCATAGCAGCAATTGCAGGACAAATAATTTTTCCTGTAAGTCCACAATTTCTATACGATTATTTGCTTGCAATTCACTTTATGAATCATATTTTCCAAGATAGCTCATCCTATTTTTGCTTACTAGGAACTGAAACTCCTCTGGAAAGGTTCACATGTAAGAGAAAGAGATTATCCAAAACTAACAAAACATCGGCTTACCCTCAAACATCATAAGTGTGTTCAACCTTTCAGTCTTTCTCATAACTGCTCCTCATGAATCCAAACCCCAACATAACTGGTCGAGAATTCCCCATTTCAAGAGAAGAGAGAGACAGATAATTGATCACAGGTTTTTTTTGTCGGCAGATCACAAAGAAACCTTCTATTCACCCCTGCACAGCTGTCTACTTCTTCCATTTCTCCTCCCACTACTTGCAGCCCTTTCCTAAATCCCTCACAATGATCTGCACCATAAGGGAAATGCTGAGGAGCTGCTAATCGCCAAAAACACAACCCCTTTCTGTGGCACAATAAAGCAATCGTGACACATGCCTCTCATGACCCTAACCTAAAAGCCCCTCTTTCGCCTCCTTACGCCTTCAGGCTTCAGTGACAGCAACCGGACATCTGGATCTGCACCTGATGCAGGGCTCAAAGTGTTTTCACAATCAGGATCTTGTTCTTCATGACACTATCTGGACATCAACTAAGCTGCAGCTGTTTGCAACAAGCAAAATCAGAGCAGACAAAGCCACCCTGGAAGTGAGAGCCAACAGAAACTCCCAAACACCAAGAAAGACAGCTTTGATGTGGTATAAAGTAGGGTGGGATGATAAGGCTTTAGTGGCTTCTCTGTATTTTGGTGATATTAGAAAACATAACTAAAATACACTAAAAGAGATACAAAATAGTGCATAAATGTGAATTCGAAGGAAAATAATACTTGCTTATCAATGTTTTTTACAAAAAGAAATCTGAAAGGTCCAGTGGCAAGTAAATTAATTTCCTGCCAAATAAAGTTATTGAATACTTTTGCAAGGAATTGCATGTATGTTAAAAAAACTGTAGATATTTACTCAAGCAGAAAAGCTAATAAAAGGTGTAGCCAACAGGAGATGAAGAATTTTGATCTAGTTCTTTATTGACCGGTTCAAAAGTGGAAATGGAGGTTGTTCTCTAAATAAAATTTTAACATTTAAATGATTTACTGGCAATTTATTGGCTTGACATCCATAATCTGTTGTCTTGTATTACACCACATCCCAGTGATGTTCGAATGGATTGGGATGTGGTGGCTGTGAAAGCCTTTGGGATACAGTGAGCTCATTATCATGTTCAAGAAACCAGTAAGAGATGATTTGAGCTTTGTGACATAGTACATTATGCTGCTAGAGGAAGTCATCATGGATACACTGTGGTCATAAAGAGATGAACATGGTCAGCAGCAATACTCAGGCTGTGGCGATTAAAGCTCAGTTGTAACTAAGGGGTTCAAAGGACACCAAGAAAATATCCGCCGATCTGTTTTAAGGCTTGTGTGTTAAAATTTTTACTCTGCATATCTTCGTTGTGACAAATGGATATTTTCAATACTGTTGCCTTTCCATCATCTCAAACCTGCCTTCTCTTTCTCTCTGACCTTTGACATCGGCAAGGCCCTTTTGTCCACACAATTGCAGCTCACTGGATACATCCCTAACCCTACAAAGTCACTTAAATGCCTTTTCTTTCCTATTCTAGTGCTCAGGTTGAACTTCAGTTATCCATCTTCACCTTGTCTACAGCTGTCGCAGGTTCAAATGCGCAGACTGTGTCATATGCTGATTCGTTGTTTGTATTAACAAGCAATTGAACAAGTGTACCTAATAAAATGGATGGTAGATGACGATAAATAAATTAAAGGTAAAAAAAAACAACTTTCTTTACTTTCCATGTTTCACTTTTCAGAGTATGATTGCATAATGGTATATAGATTTGTACTGAAGCACAGTACAACAAAGAAAAGTTGTTTATAAATACATAATTGTCATGTATAACCTCCTACAACTCTCACACAATTTTGTCATTACTCAACAAAATTCTTGGTGCAACACATTTGATAACTTTAAACAGAAATCAAACAAACCTTTAGGTGTATTGTTCAAAGTTATTTTTTATTTGACAGTGTAGTGGGAAACATAGTGATTGTAAAAATACAACAGTCAGACTTCTGGAAGGTATAGAGAGAAGAAATGTGCTTATGCAGGAAACAAGGGAGAGCAGAGCAACACGTTTCACCCTCGGTTTCCTGTACTTTCTCCTTTTTTCCTTCAAGCGTAATGTATTGCATGTGCAGAGTCCATCTTGTGTTAAACATAGAGAAGACAAAAACAGACACTGAAGAGAGAAGGAAAAAAAGAAATACAAATAAGATGTGCATGGCTGTGAAAGCAAAAGAAAAATGTAAAAAAAAAAGGGAAGCATTCAGGAAAATAACATGATTACAATTCCAGTCACAAACCAGCACAGCAGCCTGTGTGCCGATGCTAGATTTCTGGAGAAACCTTGCAAAGCTGTTCCCAAGGGACTCATGGGAAGGCATAGGTCAAACGTCCCTTTCCTGACTCACCACATGTTAAAGGAATTCAGCAGTGCATTGTGGGATGTGACACCAATAACCCCCGCCACTGACTTCCAAATTACAAACACATACACCCCCAAAACCTGTCTGCCATTTCAGCACTGGAAAAACAAGAAATGATTAGCTAAAATGCAATATCATGCTGCGAAACACATGAGGACTAAGTAGAAATGTGCTTTAGTAAATTTTTCATTTCAATTATTTGCAAAAGAAAAAGTATCTTTTAAATAAATCTAAAACATGAACCCCTTCCTTGTTTTCTTTGTCTTGCTAATGTTTTGGCATAATTATTTACTAAAAGGATGATGGGCCAATTCAAGTTATTTTTTTTTTACTTATTTATTTGTATTTACTTACTTTTTTTTAACAACAATAAAGAAAATGTCAGCTTAATATTTCAGCATTACAATTTTTCGGTTTTCTTTTCCAAACCTTTTTTTTTCTAAATCACAGATAATATGTAACCACTTAGTGTGCTTCTCTGTCAGCAGACTGAAAACTGGGAAAATAAGACCAGAAGAACCAAAAGACAGCAACTCTGGCTTGTGAATTTAAAACCATGGAGAAAGAACCACTGTTTGTTATTATTAAATATATTTATGTTGACCAAGTTCCTGCATACACAAAGTAATTTAATAGAAACAGACTGATTTGGGGTAATCTGGAAGAAATTATGCCAATAAACACTTTGTTGCTGCTGATACAAGGATTATCATCTCTAAGTTTATTATTCTGAACTTTGTAATTATGGTAACAAATGCGTGGCTTTTTAAACCTCGTGAAGATCTTGAGAGTAACAGCGCTGTTTGTCCTTTTATGGAGTTTTTTTTCTTAATGTACCGCCAGCTTCTTCTGTCATTGCAGCGCATGGAGCAGCATTTGTGTGGGAGAAAATGAAGAAGCTAATAGACATCTGTCAGCTTAGGGGGAAGCAAGCCAACATAGCATGCAGAAAGACCGTTAGTAACATGAGGAAAGAGAAACTCAAAGATTGCTCTAATCACTTCAGAAGAGTTTGCCCTATATTAATAGAAACGTCAAAGGTATATCATATGGATATCTCCATTCTGGGAATGGTTCTGCATTTGCTCCACCATTTCGGAATCCCTGGGAGCCCAGTGGGACTATTTGGTGCCTCAGCAGGCCCCTGGGATGGAGCAGCCACAGGTGGTGTCCAGCAGCTGCTACAGTTCTGCACAAACACAAAAACACACAGGCACACACACATAAGACTACTGCACATTCCCCTACCATACTCACACACCCACATGCCACCAGGGTGCATATGCGTACTGCAAATGCATTTCTTGCATGCCGACATAATTTACAAACATAAATATAAAACAACATGGACGTCTGTGACACCTGCATGCACATACATGAAGAGGATTTAAAATACATATTAAAGAGAAACTTAATATGTACACACACAACACACACAGACAAAATATTCTTTGAACAAACAGATTATGCTGCGGTGCCGTATCTTGCATACTGATCACACGCACACTGACACCAGACCATTACTCTAGATGCTCTCCTTACGTCTGAGCTGCACATATGCAAGCACTACCACTGCCTCTCACTCCAAAAACAAAGCGAGAAAAAAAGAGTCCTTCATGATTCAATGAAATAAACATGCAAACATATGAAAAAAACACCAAACATAAGTTGGATTGACTGTGATCTTACACAAACACAGTCACACATACAGACTAATATAAATAAAGAGTGTGCAGCGCTCATGTGCGGCCAGCTTTACACCCACACAGATTCCAGGAAAGAGGAAACTCCAGTGCTGCTGTCCATCTTTCAGCTGCAGACACACACACCAAAGAGAGAAAACCCACAACTTCACAGTTTTACAAAAACAACTTTTTTCTGCTTCATTTCATGTTATTTTCCCTGCAAACTATCTTATGATCTATGCTCTTTTTCTCTTTTTTTCGTTATTTTTAAACTCTGATTTCACTAAAGGCATACAGTAGTTTCAAAACGAATGGGTGGTATAGCAGGTGCAGTTATGCATTACAAAAGCAGAATTCCTTCTGTTTAGCAAGCTAACACATAACAACATTTGCATAAACCTGTCAAATGTTCTCTAACTTTCCAGACAAGACTACCTATATTCCAGGCAAGATGAACAGCAGTTTTTCCTGGATTCCAGCGCAATGAGGCAACAAATTAAAACAGACATTAGTGGTGAATTTGAGCTTTCATGGGGAGTAACAAGACACATGACTGGCAGAATCGTTGTGCAAACCTTCCCACAATTGTCTCTTTCATAGGTTCCATGGCACAGACTTGTTGCCTTCCAAAAGTGTGACTCAAGGAATGGGGGAGAGCCATGGCTAGGTGGGTGGGATTCATTAAAAAAGGGGAAAAAAGCCCTCATATAAAGCTCTGATTTAACTCCATATGGTTGCATATTAACAGTGATTGTAGTATTGCCCTAAACATAATTAGTGCTTTTTCTTGTGCTTATTATTGCTTTTTCTCCTGCTTCTAAGTCTTCATAACCCAGTTCTTGTGCCAAAAAATGCAGTTGTAACCGTACATCAAGCCTTACTTCTTTGTCTATGTTAGCAGGCTGACCTGCTCATATGCAGTGCATGTGAAGGGCAACTACGGATGTTGAAAGGGGCAAAAAAAAAAAAACGGAGCAGGGCCCAAGGGGAGTTTAGGTATCAACTCTGGGAACTGTAATTCTGCAGGTTATGAAGACTGAGATAGAGGTAGCAAAAAGTGACTGAGACCTCTCTTTGCACCTTCTGTAAAAAAGACATAGTGCTCTATAACTGGCAAGAACGTTCCTTGCAGAGAAGGTACAATCAATGGAGGCATACAATAGCTTGCAAAAGTATTTATACCCATTGAAAGTTTGCACATTTTGTCACATTGCAACCACGAATATCAGTGTAGAGATTTTATAGACCAACACAAAGCAGTGCTTAATTTTGAACTGGAAGGTAAGTAAAACGTGGTATTGAAAACCTTGGCACGCATTTGTGTCCACCCCTTTTACTCTGATAACCCTAAAAAAGCTAAACCTAACAAGAAATATCTTAACATCTAAACTGACAGGGCCAGTTTAAATGGTAAATGGCCTGCACTTGTATAGCGCTTTATCAAGTCCCCAGAGACCCCAAAGCACTTTACACTACAATCAGTCATTCACCCATTCATCCACAAATTTACACACTGACAGTGGTGACACAAAACACAACAATAAACTCTACTTGGACATAAATCCGGAAATTATTATTTTGTGAATAAATAACTGGATTTTCTTTTGCTGCCACCATTGTTGCCTTTTGTCTGACTCTCCCATTTGCAGTGTTTGAGTGGTATTCGCGCTAATTCGTCTAAGCTGTCAGGGTTGTGACTTTGATTGACAGATTTTATGGATTAATAAGGTTGGTTGAAGAATGACACAAAAAGCGATTTGGGACGGGCACAGAGAGCTGCGGCCAGAGGAGAATCTTCAAGTAACTAATTAGAGACTAGCAGGAAATCAAATGGAAGCCAAAAGTTTAAGAACATACATGCACTCGTTTGGGCAGCACCTCTCACCATTGAAATGTATGTATTTAGCCCTACACAAAGAAATGGTTTAGCTCATGTGTTGGAATGTTCTGGTCAAAGTACAATCCAATTGGAAATTTGGGGTAAGACTTGAAAATTCATGTAAAATTATGTTCACAAACTGATGTTCACAGTTCCAACACATCTGAATGAGTAAAAACTTATTTGCAGAAACTAATGGGCATTATCAATTTCTAAATTTGCTGGTGGAGACATACTGCAAAAGACTTGCCGTTACACTGGACAAAGGTCCAACAAGCTATTGACTTTTTTTTTCTGTAAAAGATTGTTCCTTTATTCCTTCATTTTCCATCTACTTCACACTGATTTGCTACCTTGTGTTTCATATAAAATCTGAATTAAGTACAGTGCCTATTTGGTTGTAGCTTTGCAAGAAATATATGACTTATTTTACACAGTACTGCAGATCCTAAAAAAAAGTGGTCTAAGTTTCTGCAAAATCTTGATGGTGAACCTGTAACTTACGACGTGTCTGCACAAAGATTAAAAACCTTTCCTCAACTCATCTCCCACTTTGTTTTCGTTATCCTTGAAGAGTAAGGATGATGGATTTAGGGGATGTGAATGTTGTCGGGGATGTGGACTCTATGAGGAAAGAGTGAATGCATCCACAGTAAAAATTTGATCAGGAGATTCAGTAAAGCTGATGCATAAAAGTTAGGTGAGTGGTTATTTGTCAGTGCTACAAGCCCCATCTTGCCCCCGTTTTTCTCTTCAGACTGTACTGTATATCTCTCATCACAACAGTGCTGGAGGCACAATATGCAGCAGTCTTCGTGGGAGCCTGTCTAAAATGATTGCGCTGCTCCTCTAACGTTTGTATTTGTCTTTCAGGAGACATGGGTAAGAGCGAGTGGGGGGTGTAGGTGGGTGGAGCGAAGTGGGGGCTTCTCTAAAGTCTGACAAATTGCTGAAAATTGCCTTCACACAGCCATTCCTGTTTGGACACACTTGCCACATCTGGATGTGATCTGGCAACAAAGGTTCCGTGGCGGAGGGCTTAGCTCCCAGATTGGTGCCACATACCCCTCACCTCCTCCTCCTCTCTTCTTCCTCTTCCTCCTCCTCCTCCTCCTCCTCTGGTTGGATCTGCAAACACACTGCCGATCCCCACACCCCCCCAACTCATCTCTCTGTGGGGCACTGGGAGCTGATGGTCTTGTGTGCTGATGCTAAGCGGTCGCCCCACAGACAGGAGCATTCCTGAGCACCTCTTTGACTTTAAGGGTATCAGTGGGTTGTAATTGAGGCGTCTGCTAAAATAATTGCAGCACTGTGATTCTGCGCGCTGCACAGCCTTTCAAACGAGAAAGCTGTTCGCAATCTGGCAGAAAAAGAATGTTGGAGATAAATCATCTGTCTTTAACACAATAGCAGACACTCCACTACGGATGCAATAAGATTTGTGAAGCATTTAATGAATCCTAACCATATTATTTTACTGTAACAACTTTGCAGTCTGCATAATGTCTTCTGAGATCGTTGCAAGCTTCTAGGAATCAATGCTTTAAAGTATTTCTGGGACAGTTCAACATTTTTTAATGCAATGATGCCTTTTCCAAATTTCAGTATGCTTTTGTCTTTTAACGTATGCGTCAAATAAACATGCCACAGACCGAGGAGTAGAGGAGAGGTCATGGGTAAATACTTTAACATTTTCAGCCGTGCAGCTGTGTAGCTGGACAAGGAAAACCGAGTGCACAGCTGTAGATAGAGGCCTCGGCTTCTCAAATTGCCTCTGCCTCAGTTTCCTGCACTTTCCTACCGACCAGGCCACGGCAGGCCTTTATTAGACTCACCCCCCGCTTTAATAATCGGTGATGTCATCAAAGTTTTTCCTTTTTTTTTTTTTGGTTCTTTTCTTGAATTTTTTCTATCCCTATTGCTGGTACCACTGCTGACGTTGGGCAAATATGAACAGGAGATGGAGTAGAGCAGGAGAATAAAGAGAAGTGAAGCTTTTTCTTCTGACGTTCTTTACCTGCCGATCTGTGTACTAGTATCACATCTGCTTCAGTTTTGACTTGCCCTGGTTTTGTTTGTCCAACTCAGTTTGTACCCCCCACACCCGCTCCTTCTCCCCATCAACAGAGGGAGGTTGAGGAATGATCAACCCAGCTTTGAAGCTCCATGGCCCCTGCCCTGGCTTTTCACAGTACGTGAGTGCAGACAGTTGCAAAAGCATTTAGAGCTGCTCAAGAATTACTCCATACATTTCAAGGACAAAAAGAACAGAAGTAAGGCGTAGGGGGAAGGGGAGGATGATGAGGAAAGGGCAGAGGAGGAGAAGGTGAAGTACAGAAGGAGAAAAACAGGTAAGGAACAAAGCACAAAAAAGTGAATTCCTCTATTTCTCCCATGGAATTGTGGCTGATAGTTGTATCTTCTACAATGTACTTTTGGATGCTGCTTCGCACATCTGGCGGGCAGTGAGTTGCTGAGCATGTAGAAAGCCAGGGAAGATGGTGGCCCCTTTAGTCCCAGCAATAATTAGACATGACTCTAAAGGAAGTCAGAAATCACCACATGATATGGTCAACACTTCCTGTCTTCCAACAATGTAGGATTTAGGCTGTTTCAAACTATTTGCTCCACAGCTGCTTAAGCCTCCCATTTCCTGTCCATAAGGCCCTGTCTGTGTCTCTCTCAGCACCATACAATGCAAATAAATCGGGTGGATTGTGTGTTTGGGGGGGTGGGAGGTCTGTTAAAATTAAGAAATGGACAGAGGATGCATCTATTTTTGTAAGATACAGTATATTGCCAAACATATTTGGCTATCTACTTTTACATGTACATGAACTTTCATGACATCCTATCCTTAATTTCTAAGGTCCAGTTTGTTGATGGACCTACAGTTGCCAGCAATAGCAACTTTAACTATTCTGTAAACATCCTCCAGTGTGCTCCTAGTTAGATGAAAAATCAGAATTGCAGCCTCTGCTCTAATTCCTCCCAAGGGTGTTCAAGAAGGTTGAGGTCATGACCCTGTGCAGCCAGTCAACTTTCTCCACATCAAACTATTTACACCTGCAGCCTTGGAAGTGATTGTAACATCAGAATTTATTGATTTGGTGGCCTGACCCAGTGCTTTTGGCATATATTGTACATTGTTTTTCGTTCCTGAAATGAAAGGTTAGAGAAAATATCTCATCTGGTCTCATTGAGGCTAAAGACCACGAAATATGCAATTTTAGGTGCAAGTGTAAATTTTAATGTCTACAAAAACTCTATTACCGAATCAGCTTACCAACATCTGAATAGCAATAGCAGATTAAAGGATTTTCAAACAAAACAGGTCACAGCAAAACTAGTTAATACCTGTTTTGTGTTCACATCATTCCATTGGAATCTGATAATGTTTTTTTTTTTAAATAAGAAACAAGTGAAACGTGCAGATAAAAAAAAACTATACCTTTTGAGAACTAAGGAGCCCCAAATTTGAAAATCATTCATTTGGACTGAAAGATTTTTTTTTACATGATTCATTGACTGATTGATTAATGTATTAAAGTGTAATGTACCATATGGCAACCAGCCTGCATAGGCTTATAAAAGACACTATACATCTTCTACATCTTTTCCAACTAAACTATATCTTAAGTAAGTTTAGTATTCCTTTTGGGAAAATTCTCTTACTGAAATTGAATTTGATATTCCTTTAATATCAAAACTTTAAAACGTTATACAAAATATATTTTGTATAATATATTTTTACATCAGCTTGAAGTTGATAAAACCAAATATTTTTCTAGCTTTATAATCAGACCCTTTGCACCATGTTGGCTATGAATGACCTCAACATAAGGTTATTGCAAATAAATTTTATTTGTGTCTGTAGTTTGTCTTAAATACAATCAAAGCCAGCCAAAAGCATAAGCAAACTAAGCCTCTGCTAAGGGTCCCCAAACCATCAAGGGCTCCCAAAAAGGCTTGAATTTTAACAAACAGGATAGATCTGAAATGTTTATGTCGGTTTAT
This sequence comes from Crenichthys baileyi, assembly GCA_036173005.1. Lineage (NCBI taxonomy): Eukaryota > Metazoa > Chordata > Actinopteri > Cyprinodontiformes > Goodeidae > Crenichthys > Crenichthys baileyi. Next base: position 103,734 of record JAHHUM010002750.1, on the reverse strand, counting down.
TAGGAAATAAAAATTTTAAAAAATTTAAAATTAAAATGTTTAATGTAAAGATTTAAGGGACTTGACCAGTTTTCTTCGTAAAAGTACAAATACTAATATTCATTGTTTGAATATTATTATTGAACCGCCACCTCAACATGGTGGAGGGGTTTGAGTGCTCGAATGATCCTAGAGGCTATTTTGTCTGGGGCTTAAATGCCCTTGGTAGGGTCTCCCATGGCAAACAGGCTCTAGGTGACGGGTCAGACAAAGAGCGGTTCAAGACAACTTCATGAGGACCAAAACATCGAGGCACGTGACATCGACAGAGCCATGGTCCCGCCCTGGAGCCTGGCCTGGGGTCGGGACTCGTTGAAGAGCGCCTGCTGACTGGGTTGCTCCTCGCGGGACCCGGCCAGGCCAAACTCGAACGAGAGACACGAGGCCATCCCTCAGTGGGCCCACCACCTGCAGGGGGAACCATAAGGGACCGGTGCAAAGAGGATTGGGCAGCGGAGACCTCGGCGGCCGATCTCCGGATGCTTAGGCTGGCTCTAGGGACGTGGAATGTCACCTTGCTGGGGGGGAAGGAGCCTGAGCTTGTGCGGGAGGTCAAGATATATCGACTAAAAATAGTCCGGCTCGCCTCTACGCAAAGTGTGGGCTCTGGAACCCATCTCCTCGATGGGCTGGACTCTTCTACTCTGGAGTGGCCCATGGGGAGAGGTGGCGGGCTGGGGTAGGTTTGCCCTAGCTCAGCCGTCTCGTGTTGGGGTTTACCCCGTTGGATGAGAGGGTGGCATCCTTGCGCCTTCGGGTTGGGGACAGGTCTCTGACTGTCCTCAACCCTACGTGCCGAGCGGTAGTGGGGAGTACCCAGCCTTCTTGGCGTCCCTGTCGTGGTTGCTGTATAGTGCCCCTCCCGGGGACTCCATTATTCTGCTGGGGGACTTCAACGCCCACATGGGAAACGACAGTGACACCTGGAGAGGCGTGATCAGGAGGAACAGACTCCCCGATCAGAATCCGAGTGGTGTTTCGTTATTGGACTTCTGTGCTAGTCATGGATTGTCCATAATGAACACCATGTTCAAGCATAAGGGTGTTCATCAGTGCACTTGGCAACAGGACACCCTAGGCAGGAGGTCGATGATCGACTTTGTTGTTGGGTCGTCAGACCTTCGGCCACAAGTTTTGGACACTCGGGTGAAGAGAGCGGCTGAGCTATCCACTGATCACCAGCTGGTGGTGAGTTGGATGCGCTGTAAGAGGAGAAAGCCAGACAGACTTGGCAGGCCCAAGCGCATAGTGAGGGTCTGCTGGGAAGATCTGGCAGAGCCCTCGGCCAGGGATGTATTCAACTCCCACCTCCGGGAGAGCTTTGACCAGATTCCGGGGAATATTGGACACATAGGGTCCCAGTGGACCATGTTCTCCGCATCTATTGTTGAGTCTGCTGCCCGTAGCTGCGGCCATAAGGTCTGCAGTGGTTGTTGCGGCGGCAATCCCCAAACCTGGTGGTGGACACCGGCAGTAAGGGTTGCTGTCAAGCTGAAGAAGGGGTCCTATCAGCTGTGGTTGGCTTGTGGGACTTCTGAGGCGGCTGACGGGTACCGTGAGGCCAAGCATGCCGCGGCCCGGGCTATGGCAGAGGCAAAAACTCGGGCCTGGGAGGAGTTCAGTGAGGCCATGGAGAAGGACTACCGGTTGGCCTCAAAGCGATTCTGGCAAACCGTCCGGCGCCTCAGGAGGGGGAGGCAGTGCTTCGCCAACACTGTTTACAGTGGGGGTGGAAGGCTGCTGACCTCAACAGGGGACATTATCGGTCAGGGGAAGGAGTAATTCGAGGATCTCCTCAATCCTGCCATCACGCATTCCCTGGTGGAAACAGAGGCTGGGGACCCGGGGGTTAGACTCTTTCATCACCCAAGCTGAATTCACCGAGGTGGTTAAAAAGCTCTGCGGTGGCAGGGCTTTGGGGGTGGATGAGATCTGCCCTGAGTACCTCAAGTCTCTGGATGTTGTGGGGCTGTCATGGTTGACACGCCTCTTCAACATTGCGTGGCGGTAGGGAACAGTGCCTCTGGACTGGCAGACTGGGGTGGTGGGTCTGTTCCAACAACAGGGGTATCACACCCCTCAGCCTCCCTGGCAAGGTCTATGCCAGGGTATTGGAGAGGAGAGTCCGGCTTCAGGAGGAGCAGTGTGGTTTATTAGGGGCCATCCGGTCTCTGTACAAGCGGAGCAGGAGTTTGGGCCGCATTGCCAGCACTAAGTTGGACCTGTTCCCGGTGCATGTTGGACTCCGACAGGGCTGCCCTTTGTCACTGGTCCTGTTCAAAACTGTTATGGACAGGATTCCTAGGTGCAGCCAAGGGCCGGAGGGGGTCTGGTTTGGGGACCAGCGGCTTTCGTCTCTTCTTTTTGCAGATGACGTGGTCCTAATGGCCCCCTCTACCCAAGACCTACAGCATGCGCTGGGGCAGTTTGCAGCCGAGTGTGAAGCGGCTGGGATGAAGATCAGCTCCTCCAAGTCCGAGGCCATGGTTCTAAACCAGAAAAGGGTGGCTTGTTTCTGCCTCAAGTGGAGGAGTTCAAGTATCTCGGGGTCTTGTTCATGAGTGAGGGAAGAATGGAGCGGGAGATCGACAGACGGATCGTTGCGGCTGCTGCAGTAATGGGGGCGCTGTGCTGATCCGTTGTGGTGAAGAGAGACCTGAGCCAAAAAGCGAAGCTCTCGATTTACCGGTCGGTCTATGTTCCTACCCTTACCTATGGCCGAGAACTTTGGGTCATGACCCAAAGAACGAGATCCCGGATACAAGCGGCTGAAATGAGCTTCTTCCGTAGGGTGGCCGGGGACTCCCTTAAAGATAGGGTGAGGAGCTCCTCCGCATCGAGAGGAGCCAGTTGAGGTGGCTCGGGCATCTATACCAGATGCCTCCTGGACGCCTTCCTCGGGAGGTGTTCCAGGCACGTCCCACTGGGAGGAGGTCCAGGAGATGGCCCAGGACACGCTGGAGGGACAATGCCTCTCGGCTGGCCTGGGAACGCCTTGGGCTCCCCCTGGAGGAGCAGGAGGAGGTGTCTAGGGAGAGGGATGTCAGGGTGTCTCTGCTGAGCCTGCTGCCCCCGCGACCCGGTCCTGGATGAAGCGGAAGATGACGAGTACGATTGTTTGATTACTGTGTTACCATGGTTACCATCGGATGCTCTTTTATTTGTGTTTAAGCTCTGTTTTTTCACCAATACCTCTCAGCAAATAATACCTGATTATCTGCAATTGCTTTTAAGCTCAGCCAATTAACTTTGGCCCCCTCTTCCAGGTTCAACAAATCTGTATTAAAATGCTGTTAGTGGTGGTGATGTTCTTAACAGGAAGAAGACTCCAAATCAAATTCTGCTTATGGCACCATAAAACATTTGGCTAGTCCTGTATATGATAAGTATTTGCCCCTTCACTGATATCTTCTGTTTTTAGCTTTTTTGTTGCACAAATTTTAAGCAGAGGAAACACAAAATACAGATTTCAAATCATGTTTACTGTTTAAGAGATTTCTTCTTGTCTGGGTACCCTGATTTCTCATTCATGTCAGAATACATCACAAGGGCTTGATTTCGACTTATCAAGCTCTAAATGGACGATCACCAGCATACATCTCAGAACATTTAAATCCATATGTCCCTGGCAGGTCCATGAGATATTGTGACCAGGGCCTGCTGGTTGTGCCAGTTATGACACAAAAGACTAAAGGTGACAGAGCCATCAGTACTCTGGAACTTCACTTTATGATCTATGTCTTGAAATGTTCAATAAAACTTAAATTTTACTGACAAACTTATTAAGAAAACAAAATATGTATGTGAAATTACTCATAGAGCTGTACATCTTATTGCATCCTAGGTAAAACTAATAACATATAGAAAAAGCACATCATATCTACAGTCAAACATGGCGGTGGCATCGTGGCGGTCTGGGGCTTCAGGACCCTGATTACTTCCCTTAATTGATGGAACAATGACTCTTGCTTTCTACCAGCACTACTGAAGGAGGATCAGTTTGTTGCTTTGAATCACTCTGGGTTATGCAACTGGACGTTGATCTGACAAACCACCATATCCAACTCAGAATGTCTAAAAATATACATAAATACATATTTAAAAATTCCTAGCAATGGAAAGGACTCATTGGTATTTACAACCAATGCTGGATTGCAGTTCTTTCGACCAAGAGTGTCACAGTCACCTGTTAAATGGGGCAATTACTTTTTCACCTAGGCTTAGTTTGGATAATTTCATCATTTGAGAACTGCATTTCATATTCATTCAGATTATCCTTGTCTACTATAAAAATTTGTTTGATGATTTGACACAATTAAAAGACAATGACTCTGTCTGGCCTCTGCTGGACAGGCGTGGTAAGGCGTATTCGTCACTTCCTGTTTTCACTGTTGCACTCGGTGGATTGTTTGGTGTGTGAAGGCTCTCTCGTTTGATCTGATTTCTCTCTACTGTGATATCTCTTACTTGTTCTAATACATAAGCACGTTAAAATACAGACTTTCTGTTGCTGTATTTAACATTTCGGGACTCTCTGTGTCTTACACGGTTTTTCTAGCAGTGGTACGGGGTCGCTAGCTTAGCGTTAGCTTTAGCTCCACCATGGCTACCCGTTCTGCTGTTTCTTTCTCTGAGTCTCCTCGTCTATCCTGCTCTCTCTGTCAGATGTTCAGTTACTCCTGTGCCTCCTTTAGTGATAATGGTACGTGTAATAAATGTAGCATTTTTGTAGCTTTGGAGGCGAGGGTGTCAGAATAAGAGGCCTGAGGTAGGCCACCGAGGGTAGCTCCCCGTAGCAGTCCTCCAGCATAGCCCCTGCAGCCGGGGCCTCAGGCCGGCTGGGTGACGGTACGTAGAAAGCATAGTCCTAGATCCCAGCCCACAGGTCACCACCAACCTGTCTGCGTTTCTAACAGATTTTCCCCGCTCAGCGACACACCCGCTAAGAAGCCAACTCTGGTAATTGGCAGCTCCAGTCAGAAACGTGGCACTAGAGACACCAGCGACCATAGTCCAATGTCTGCCAGTGGCCAGAACGGGTGACATCAAATCCTACCTGAAACTACTGGCTAAGGATAAGCATAAATACAGTAAGATTGTTACTCACGCTGGCGGTAATGATATGGTTACGTCAATCGGAGGTCACCAAAGTTAGTGTTGCTTCGGTGTGTAAGTTTGCCAAAACAATGTTGGACTCCGTCATTTTCTCTGGTCCCCTCCCTGATCTGACCAGTGACGACATGTTTAGCCACATGCTGTCATTCAACCGCTGGCTGTCTAGGTGGTGTCCGGAAAACGATGTGGGCTACATTGATAATTGGTGAACATTTTGTGGAAAACCTGGTCTGATCTGGAGAGACGGCATCCATCCCACTTTGGGTGGAGCAGCTCTTCTTTCTAGGAATCTGGCTGAATTTATTGGTTCTCCAAACCTCTGACAACCCAGGGTTCAGACCAGGAAGCAGGGTCGTAGTTTAACACTCCTCTTCGCAGCTTCTGTACTGCTACCCACCCATTACCCTATTAAGACAGTGTCTCGCCCACGGCCAAAATTGAATAGATTAAAAAATTATCTAAAACGAGGAAATCAGGAAAATCTAATAAAAATAAACACAACTCAGACTAAAAAGAAAAATAAAACAAATAAATTTGGCTTACTGAACATAAGATCTCTCTCTTCAAAGACTTTGCTAGTTAGTGACCTGATTTGTGAAAATCAGATTGATTTGTTTTGCCTCACAGAAACCTGGCTGCAGCAAGACGATTATGTTACTAAAAATCAGTCAACTCCTTCTAATTATTTAAATTTTCACATTCCTCGAAATACTGGGCGAGGAGGAGGAGTAGCAACCATCTTTCAGTCCGATTTATTGACTAGTCCCAGACCAATCAATAGCTACAACTCTTTTGAATATTTAATCCGTCCACCAGGCTCTTACTCTCAATTTTTAGATCAGTTTTCAGACCTTTTATCTGATTTAGTGTTAAATACAGATAATGTTATTATAGTGGGGGATTTTAACATTCATGTTGACACTGAAACTGATAGCTTAAATATAGCCTTTAATGCTATCTTAGACTCAATTGGCTTTGCTCAAAACATTAACAAACCTACCCACCTTTGTCTTCATTCTCTGGACCTTGTGCTGACATATGGCATTGAGTGTAAAGACATAATAATATTTTCTCATAACCCTGTCCTTTCTGACCATTTTTTAATAACCTTTGAGTTTAATTTAACTGAGTACTCCACACCTGAAAGAAAATTTCATTATAGTAGATCATTATCAGACAATGCTGTAACAACCTTTAAAGAATCTGTTCCACTTTTGATTTCCTTATTATCACAGAAAAATACAGTGGAGGGCAATAATGTTGTTTCATCCCCTTCACAAATTGATTCTCTTGTTCATAGTGTTACTTCATCATTGCGTGGTGAATTAGACAATGCAGCCCCCTTGAAAAAGAAGGTATTTATTCATAGGAGGCTAGCTCCCTGGTTTAATTCAGAGCTGCGTACTTTAAAGCACAATGTTAGAAAATTGGAGAGAAAATGGCGCTCTACACACCTAGAGGATTCCTACTTAATTTGGAAAAATAGCCTACTGTTGTATAAAAAGACACTTCACCAAGCTAGAACAGCTCATTTCTCATCATTTATAGAAGAGAACAAGAATAATCCTAGGTTTCTCTATGGTACGGTTGCTAAACTTACACAGAGTCATAGCTCTGTTGGCCATCCATTCCTTAGCTCTCAGCAGTCATGACTTTATGGGATTCTTCCTAAATAAAATTGATTCTATTAAAAAGAAAATCTTTGACCTACTCCCGAAGATGATTCCTTCATCCTCAGCAAGTGAGACAACATTGGAAGTAACTGTAGAACTTGATCTGTGTTAGGACTGCTTTCATCCTGTGGAGCTTCCTGAGGTATCAGAAATATTAGCTTCATCTAAACCTGCAACTTGTATGTTAGACCCAATCCCAACCAAATTATTTAAGGAAGTGTTTCCTCTGATTACCAGCCCCATTTTAGATATGATTAATTTATCCTTAGTAAATGGATATGTACCACAAGCTTTTAAGGTAGCTGTAATTAAACCTTTGCTTAAGAAACCTTCGCTTGATCGAGATGACTTAATAAATTACAGACCTATATCCAATCTTCCATTCTTATCTAAAATTCTTGAGAAAATACTTGCTAATCAAATGTGTGAGCATTTACACAGAAATGACCTGTTTGAAGACTTTCAGTCAGGCTTCCAAGCTCACCATAGCACTGAAACAGCTCTGCTGAAAGTCACTAATGATATTCTTATGGCCTCAGATAATGGGGCTGTACTGGTTCTTTTAGATCTCAGTGCTGCATTTGATACAGTCGATCATAATATTCTCTTAAAAAGGCTGGAACATTCTGTAGGGATCAGGGGAACCGCGCTGGGCTGGTTTAAATCTTATTTGTCTGACAGATTCCAGTTTGTTCATGTAAATGATAAATCATCTTTAAACTCCAGGGTTAATTGTGGAGTACCACAGGGTTCAGTACTTGGGCCAATTCTCTTTACTATATATATGCTTCCAATAGGTAAAATTATGAGGCAGCATAGAATTAATTTTCACTGTTACGCTGCTGATACTCTACTTATCCATGAATCCTGATGAGCCCAACCAGTTTGATAGACTACAAGCATGTCTTGAAGACATAAAAACTTGGATGACTTTAAATTTTCTGCTTCTAAATTCAGACAAGACAGAAGTTGTCGTCTTTGGACCGGAGTCTTTAAAAAAGAAACTGCTTAGTCAATCACTTAACCTGGATGGCATTAAATTGACCTCCAGTAATAAAGTAAAAAACCTCGGTGTTATTTTTGACCAGGACATGTCATTTAAATCCCATATTAAACAGGTTTCTAGGATTTCCTTCTTTCATCTCTGGAACATTGCCAAAATTAGAAATATCCTGTCCAGGAGTGACACTGAAAAACGAGTCCATGCATTTGTTACTTCAAGGCTGGACTATTGTAATTCGTTCCTATCAGGATGTCCACAAAATGCAGTTAAAATCCTTCAGCTGATTCAAAATGCTGCAGCAAGAGTTCTGATGAAAATTATAAAGAGAGATCATATTTCCCCTACTTTAGCTTCCCTTCATTGGCTCCCTGTTAAATCCAGAATAGAATTTAAAATTCTCCTCCTCACATATAAAGCCCTTAATGATTTAACTCCATCATACATCAGAGATCTGATTGTTCCATACATTCCTAACAGAGCACTTCGTTCTCAGACTGCAGGTTTACTGGTGGTTCCTAGAGTCTCTAGAAGTAGAATGGGAGGCAGATCCTTTAGTTATCAGGCTCCTCTCCTGTGGAACCAGCTCCCGGTTTTGGTCCGTGATGCAGACACCCTGTCTACTTTTAAGGCTAGGCTTAAAACTTTCCTTTTTGATAAAGCTTATAGTTAGAGTGGCTTAGGTTATCCTGAGCTATCTTCGTTATTTTTACCTCCGTCTTCTTCCCTTCCTGTTGGATGGAGTAAGGGGGAGTCAGGTTTAGCCTAAACCGGCTCAGTTATGGTTGAGGTGCAAACACACCCTCCATTTCTGCTACCTGTATGACCCCCTGTCTTTTCCAATGGTTATAATCAATCTGACAGGGAGAGGTATCCCAATCCTTGTGGTTTTAAGTATAACAATGGCCATCAGTGGGCTCTAGATGGACAAACTGTCTACTTTTAAGGCTAAGCTTAAAACTTTCCTTTTTGATAAAGCTTATAGTTAGAGTGGCTTGGGTTATCCTGAGCTATCTCTGTAGTTATGCTGCTATAGGCTTAGGCTGCTGGAGGACATAATGACCACTTTCACCCTCTTCACTACATTCTCACACTACTCTCCAATTTTGCATTATTTGCTGTTATTTCAGCTTTTAACTTTGTTCTCTCTCTTTTCTCTTCCTAGAAGCTACACCTGGCCTGACTCTGTGTCTACCTGTGACACCTTTCTGGAGAGGGGCATCGTCCAAGCTTCTGGTGGCAACAACTTAGTGCTCACCCTCTACCGATGATCCACATGGCCCTGTCTTTTAGTGTTTAACCCTTTCTCGTTCCTAGACATGGCGATTGACTGAGCTTTTACTGTAACTAATTATATGTGCTCTCTTTCAGACTCTAACCTTGAAAACTGGTTCAGAGTTTATATGTTCTTTCTTTCTAGGTGAAACGACTAAAGGAGCTACATCCATTAACATTTACTTTTCCTTCCCATAGAAAGTACTCCTGGATCAGTGCTTCTTTGTTCTCTTTGTGTCTCGGCTCTGTTCTCTCTAACCCCCAATTGGTCTTGGTAGATGGCCGCTCACACTGAGCCTGGTTCTGCTGGAGGTTTCTTCCTGTTAAAAGGGAGTTTTTCCTCTCCAATGTCGCTACATGCATGCTCAGTATGAGGGATTGCTGCAAAGTCAACGCCAGTTACTGTCCACTGTCTCTACATGCTCATCCGGGAGGAGTGAATGCTGCAAGTCACTGACTGGATGCAATCTGCTGGGTTTCCTTAGACAGAAAAACTTTTTATCCAATTTGAATAAATAACTGAATCTGACTGCACTGTTCAATGGTTAGGACTAATTGGAATGTATGTACCTGACTTTTGTGAAGTGCCTTGAGCCAACATGTGTTGTGAATTGGCGCTATATAAATAAACTGAATTGAAACTGAATTGACGCTCCATCTGACCAAAGACTTAATAAATTCCTACTTTAGAAAAAAAGTTACAAAAGTTCACATAAAAATGACAACCAACAGAATTTGGATCTGTAGCACCTGCCAAATCTAATTTAATCATATTCCCTAAATAACAACTGTATGAGCTACCCTAGATCAAAAGCCGAAGTGTGCAGCCAAAAGCTTAATCCCATAACATTTTGCAAAGCAATTCCAAAAGTGCAGCCATGTTATAAACAATACAAAAGCTCTTCTAAGGACTGTGCATCACCCAGCCTCACCATCCAGCTCCACCTCACACCTGCTGTGTTCTGTGAGAGGAGAGAACAACTGGAGGCCCAAACACTGGGTGTTTGTGTGCACGTTTGGGAGACAGAAGCACAAGTGGGCATGCGAGCTGTCGAATGAATGCCTGCTTTTACGTGCGCATGGACGTATAAGAATGCATCGGCGCTCATGGCACAAAGCTTGGCCTCGGCTTGATTTAACCCTCTGCTGAATGCCTCAGCGACGCCAGTCAGACTTTGTGTGGCCACATACCTTCAGTGAAGAAGATATGGAAAAAATCTGTGGACCAGTAAGTCTTGGAGATTACATGACTGCTCTTGGCCCTGGCCTCAATAATGCATCAAATCCATCCTTGCCAAGTCACTGTTATTTGGGGATTTTATCAACTCAAAAAACAAAAAAAAAGAAGATCAGTCGCTCTCATTCTTAATGCGACTGTTTATGAACACGCATGTATGCCTGAGAAGAAGTTGGCATCACTGTACACAGAAGATTATTGAAGCGTGAGAGACAGGATTATGTGCAGGAATAGCAGTGGATAAACTAAAACACAGGATTTGCTTTATTTTCTTTTTAAATTGCCTCTTGGCTGCTATGAATGGCCAGCGCAGCTGTCTGTATGAACAGCTGCCAGCCTAAAAAGATTGGATGGAGCAGGCTTTGGGACTGAGGGAAGAACCGCACAGCAAGAATCTTGTGCAGACAATGAGGGATTTTGCGAGTTCACAACTTTGAAAAATGCATGCTGGATTAAGAATCACTTATTGGAAAATCACATCTGTTTCCGATGCATTTTTTCCCAGGGAAAACTCACAGAGGTGTATTATCTGTGCTGTCTGGGCAAAACAGAAACAGCATGGAGAGTTATTGAATCAAGTGAACTAAAGCAGATATTGTTTTCTTCTTTCAGCTTTGTTAATGTGAAATTTGTGAGTTTACAATGTATGATTTCCTGGGATGGAATTTCTTCACAAAAGTTTGTCTGACTTGAATTAAGTGCTGTTGTTTTGCTCACTCCCTCCGTCTGCCTCAGCCTGAGGCCTTGTCGCTGACTGCTCCAAGTCTATAAATCACTGGAAATGCATGCTTATATCCTGAAGCAAACACATTAAGACAGCCTGGCAAATCACATTTACTTTCTACCCTAGCCTGTTTGCAGAAGCCAACCGATAACCAGGCACGCATTATGGGACATGATCCCTCTTGTTTATGAATTCTGCACATATCGTGTTTTAACATTGATGCCACATGAAAGAGTTTAATGCAGACGAAGCTGTGGCTGTATTCTGTTTTGGTGATTGTTACCAAGCACTCACTGCAGTTTCTTAGGTGTTCAAATACCAAAAATAGAGCGAAGAGAGACGAAGAGTTTGAGTAAAAGTGGGTGTGGGTTCTAAGGCGTGGATTCTGCAGTGGACAAAGTTGAAACAGCATAGTCCCAAAGGTTTTTTTTTTTAATGTAATTTGAATTAATTGTATCATAGTTGTGCACATGATTTTGAGGCCAGAAATGTCTCAGAAACTTTGCAATTTTATAGTGCCTTCCAAAAGTAAGTAAATGCTTTCACATTTGTCCTTTTACAGACAAACCTAGGTGCTTTTTATTGGAATATTATGAGATAGAGCAACAAAAAGTTTATAATTGTGGAAGAAATAGTTAAATATTGTTTTCAGAAATATCTAAAAACTAAAACTCTGAATCGTCTAGCAGGCATTTGTCTGATATCTCTAAATAAAATTTAGTGCAACTGACTGAGCAATAATCAGAGAAGCAGCCAAAAGGCCCACGGTGACTTTGAAGATTCACAGCTTAGGTCAGGGAATCTGTTCACAGGACAATTATTGTGCACTTCACTAATCTGGCAGAAAGAAAGTCATTTTGTTGACAGAAGGTCAAAAGATGTTGCATTTGCATTTTACCTTGAGCTATGTGGACGAAACGGCAAAGAATGTCCTCTGGTCAGATAAGACCAAAATTTTGATTTTTTTTGGGCAACATCCATGGCAGAAAACTAAGTCTGCATATAATTCAATACAAACCACCCCCATTTTTAAGGTTGGTGCTATGTGGACCATTTTCCTTAGCAAGCAAAGGAAAGATGGTCAGGGTTGATTGGAAGATGGATGAAGCTAAATTAAAGGCAATATTGAAAGTAAAACCTGTTAGATGTTGCAAAAGATTTTGAAAATATATGGAGGTTAACCTTCTAGTTGGACAACCCAAAAGATTTCAGAACTACAAGAGAATGGCATAGATCACAGCATATTCATGTGTCAGACTGGTGCATTCAAAGTCTAGATCTAAATTAAACTCCAGAATCTGTGGCAAGACTTGAAAATTGATATGTACAGAGAGTTTCTATCCAGTTTCACTGAGCTTGAGCTATTCTGCAGAAAAACAGGCAAACATTTCAGCCTCTAGATGTGCAAAGCTGGTTGACAGAAAAACTCCAAAACACAGTTTTGCATCTAAAGATTATACAAAGTATTCACTTGAAGATAAATACAACTGATCACTACTTTTTGTATTTTTGTCTGTGAAACACATTAGAAAAGCATATGTCCTTTTTCTTCTTCTTCATGATTGTGGGGTACTTTGGGTTGTTCAAACACATTGAACACTTTAAAGTTTGCTGCTGTAACATCCCAAAATGTAATACAGTTCAAGAGGTATGAATACTTTTGCAAGGCAATGTAAATAAGGATGGGTTTGTTGTTTTGCCAGCATGTGAGTTTGCTTCAGTGTTTTTTTTTTCCATTTGATGCTTTCACTTTGCTTTCTCTTCTTAGAAATGCCCTGCCCAGATATGTAGAAATTAGGCTGCATCACTCACTACCATCTTACTCTAATCAAAGTGCCGAATCATGAAATGGACAGCTGTTGTCATGTGCCTCAATTCCAAATGGCTATCTGCCCCCGTTAGTTGCTCGGGTTCTTAGTTGGCCAGCTGAAGTCGTAGGGGAAACGAGGGTTAAAGGGTGGCTGCCATTTCAAGCTCTTGCTAAATAAGTCCCTCCAGCTTGCAAACTTATCCAAGGTAAGCTTTTTTTTGTGCTTCTCACTGGCATGACTCATATTCTTTCCAAGATCCTGTCTCACCTGAGGCCTCTGATTAAGATCGGAGATCAGTTTGTGTTACATTGCAATAATTTATTGATTTAAAACACTGTTCATTGTCATTGTCAGAGTATAAAATCTACCGCTGTAGTGAATTTAATATCTTTTGTGACGTGACAATGTGTTGATAGATTGTTGTGATTGGGCTCTGTTCCCAGTATACTTGATCCTATATCACAATAAAAGGAGTGGCTCATGTGCTGAGAATGTGGGAAACATCTGCTGAAACGCAAAAGGGAAGGGAAACAGCCAGTATGAATTTCACCTTATCGTGTTTTGCTCAGAGTACACTACACAAGTTAATTTAACTTCTTCATCTGTAACATTTTCTTTTCCATCCATACCCTGCTCTTATACATAAAAAAGGTCAAAATTTAAGTGAAAATGTGTTATAAAATAATGTGGCCATACTTACACTTGTCGTGGTCACTGGCAGCCCATCTATTCTTGGTTCAGGACAGTTGTCAAGGGGGGAAGGGTAAAAACAATAGGAAACCAACTGTTGCTGACTAAGTGAGGGCTTTGAACCAATACCCACAGAATCAGAGTTTGCTTGTTAGGCTTGCACCATTTGGATGAGCTTTAAAACCTGACCAAATAAAGGCAGACAAAGCAAAGTGGGAACTGTAGTCAATTTAAAGCTGACCAAACAACTGATGTGAAGGTTTTGGAGATATTTTTCTTTTCCTTACCATCCTCCTGACTGTGTGTCTTGTTTGTTACAGTCCCTATAGCTTGGAACTTTATGTTTTATGTTTATTTATGATGCATTGTGCTAATGCTCAACAAATGTAGTCTAAAGGCACTTTGCATGACAAACAAATATGATTCCTATTTAGAAATATACAAATTAATCAATCCAATACTATACAATCATGTACATAGATTTGCATTCAGTTACATGCATACCATTTCAGCCCAAAGTATAATAAATGTATTTAAATTCAGTTTATAATGCCAGTTAATAAATGGTTATGAACCTATGGAAGTCCAGCGGATGGCATGAAGTCACTGAGTTTGCAGTAAGTAATCAAGAGGGAAAACATCCTGAAATAATTGGTTGGGTTGGGGTCTAACCCACTAATTTAGAGGTGAAGATAAAGCTGATATTTCTCTAAAAAGCTCAACTGGATAAAACAGTTTAAACACAGCATATCTTCAACAGTTATTTCTATGGCTGCATCACTTACTGGTGACCTGGTTACCATGTTGGGAAGGATGCCATGAATTTAACTTCTGACTGAATCAATTTGGTATTATGTGTTATGTCATATTGTACCTCAAGGAAACATGAACAATGCATTAAAATTAAAAGTTTCTAGTCTCTCTGATCAACTTAAAAAGTAAGTAATAGTAAAGCTATAAGAACTGTTAGAGGGGACAATGATTTTGGCATGAACAATAAACAATCATCTGATTTTAAGTACAGAAAGGTTCAAGTGTAACTTGTCTGAATTTTAAGTTCAAATGTGTTATTTCTGCAAAACATTAAGAGAAATAGAATTACAAAGAAGCACAAAGTCTATTGTATGTATTTTATCTAAATAGTACGCATCCTTCACAGTTAAACACAAAAACAGCGTCACAAAAAACAAAAACAACGTCTAAAGTAATGCAGGTCTAACTTTTCCCAGTTTAGGTCAGTGTACAGGATTCAACAATAAAACAAAATTGGGCAAAAATGGCCTCCATGGCAGAGTTTGAAGGTGCAAACCATGGTAAACAGCTTCATATTCTACCAAAACTGTCAGGTACAAAACGACCAAAACTGTAAAGCTACAAAAGAGGATTGGTACTGGCACTCGAAATTTTAAAACCTAAGCAAATTATCACTGACTTAACTTATATGAGCCATTTAAATCCCCCTTTACATATAAATGATTACCAGATGCTTTAAGGACTAGGAATCAATATTTTTGGTTTTACAGTAACTCTAAAAGTCAGAAAACGAACGCTGAGCCAACATGTCCAGAGGCATGCAAGCATCTTGAATTCTGACAGTGAGGAGAGCTGACAGGAGAGAGACAAGACATGCTCAAACAAAGTTATGTTTTGGAATAAACCTGATGGGCTGCTCGATGAAGCCACCTTGAAGTGTGTTTGCTTCTTGCTGAAGAAACAGGAAAGGAAAACACAGTAGAATAATAATGAAAAAAAGTTGCGATCGGAGAGATCTTTAACCCAAAACACTCACACAAACACACACACACACATACACAAGTATACACATACACAACCATGTAAGCAGGGTGTGGGTCAGAGGTCAAATGGCCCTGAACTCTCTCCCTTTAGGCTGAGGACATAAGAAGTCCCTCTTTGTGCTGCTCTCCGTTTATTTTACTCATCATCCCTCATCAGGAGGGGATGACCCTCTGACCTCAGTACTAGGGTTACCTGTCAGTGGACTGTCTATTCGTGAGCAAGGGGCATGAAGCTTTGGCAACATTTGTCTTTTGTGAAAAAAGAAACAAAGAATAAAGGAATCTGTACTCAGTGGTGACGTTATCCTAAAGTTAGGTGTAGAAACATCTTTTTTTTTTTGCTTTACATTCAGAAAGCCACACACTCTCTTTGCAGATGACAAGCATGTGTTTACTCAAGGACATAATATTCGAAAGAGCACAGTTAACAAATTCCTGTGAAGTGATATTTACCTTGGTTTACCTACAAAAACACTCTAAAAGCATCCTAGTGTGTGCTGTCAGCTATCAATCAGAGTGCCGTAAGTGGGATCCTTGAGTGAAGATGCTATCAGCTCTGCCTCATATACACTCACACCACAGTTTCCCTTATCTCTGCACAGATAACCGATCCCCTTTCACAGCGAGCGGCCTCAACCAGGCACACTCCTCTTTCTAGATCACTGTCTCATTCTGTGTCTCAGCTGTGCCATAAGCTGCTTCATTTCAGACAGGGGCCCTAAAACAACAAACAAAAGCAACTGAGTAAAAACAGCCAATTTGCTTTGGTTCCTGTGTAAAATTCAATAAGTGCGTGTCTTACATTGGAGAAGCGTGGTGCTTGCAGAGGCCACAGAGGGAGCATGCTACTCCTGATTCCAATCTCTGATGCTATCAGCCAGTGGTGGAAACATGATACATGTCTCAGTTGGCAAATCTAGATGGGCATGAAATTAAACAAAAATCAGAGGAATGGGACATTATTATTTTCCTGCACCTGTACAATTTATTTCCGAAATAAAATGAAATAATTTAAGGTTATCTTGTTTGGTAGTAACCAAACAGATAGTTTAATTTTATGGAGCATAGTTAGGGTAAAATGCTAATGTGAGCATTTGTCATCTTGAGAGATCAGTTGAGGCATTTTTAAAATTTTCCCCTAATTTTTGTGGACAGCGCGCCATTGCGATGGTTCTGTTCTGACCTTGTTTTTGGGGACTTCCACAAGACCACAGCAAGTTGAGCCTAATAACAAAAACAAGCATCCTGGTGTGGAGCTGGTCCCACAGTGTGAGGACCTTAATGAGGAACATGTGGAGCTGCCCAGACACACTGTCAGAGGAAACCTAATCCCTCACTCCCTTCTTTTTTCTCTCCTTTTCCACCTCCCTTCCCCCTATCCTTACCATTCCTTCTTCCTTGCTCTCCTTTGGCTGTGCTCAGAGTTCTCTACGCCCTGTCTTTTAACAATGTAGTGTTGCTTTTCGCTCCTTGCTACTTCAAACATATCTCATGTTTACCTAAGCCTTCCTTCTTCTATGAAAAGAACCTGTTCTTTTAGTCCTTCCAAGCCTTTCCAGTAACATAGATTAAGTGACCAAACTAGGTTTCTTTTTTCATTATTATTTTATCTGATGGTCATCCACCTGCACTTGCTCCCTTTCCCACTTGTTTCAGCCTTAATAATGCATATATACTGGCATGCAATGCAATCTGCTCATAAGGAAAGAAAAGAAGAAAGAGCTCTTTCTCCACACATCAAGCTTGACAGGTGGTCTCTGAGTTCCTTTCATGTGCTGAATTCATCCTTACCATCCACCTGGATCAATTCACTGTTTGCTTCAGTGGCCATTGGTGCTGCAGTGTGGAACGTTAGATCATTCAGTAGAAAGCAGCTTATTTTAGTAAAAACAATGAGGTATTTATTTCTAATAATGAACTAATAATAAACTCAGGTAAATAATGTGCTTTCTTTTCCAGGAAATGCCCCATTGTGCTTTTGAAGGCGCACATGTTAGCAGGTGAGGAAATACATTTTTATTTGCTGAAAAACAGACTCAAAACGGTATTACTGGTCTGTCCACAAGCAATCACTGAGAAATCTATGACCCACCTCTTAGGGGGGGTTTCAGATATGACCACAATATAAACCTCAAAGCAAATAAAAATAAGCAAGTCTCTAAAATTAGCTGAATACACAGAGTATGGCAGACCCCTCAAGGCAGTTAAGATTGGCACAGCAGATCCAGTGTTGCAGAATCCCTTAAAGGGATAGATTTTTGAAGTGAGGCTGTGTTTACAGGTTAAAAGTAGCTAATACTTTACCTGCAGTATAGATAACTGTTTTGGCGTTTTCATTTAGTTTAAAACCGATTAGTTGAATCTGGAAGATAAGCTAACAGCTACTCAGAGAGAGGGGGATGGTCAAAGTGGACTTCTCTCGTCTTATAACCGCTTTAGTATCAGAAACTTCATAGAACTTCATGAACTGTCACCATGTTATTTGCAGAGAAGCTAATGACTCTTAACACGACTAATGGAGGTAGGAGGCAGTGTACTATCAGTTGTCTTCCTGTGTGAAACACATACTGACAATTAAACATGTATAGAAAAGTAAGACAGTGTAAAAACATTTTAAATGGTGTTGACCTAAACCTGCTATATTTTTTGCTTTTTACTCAGCTTTACTCTTTATATCAGGAAGTTGTTCTGACCCGAAATGTGTCATATGTTCGTTCTCTCTAATGGGTCTCCACAAGCAGACACATTGCAAACTCTCAGACTCTTTTAGGTCTTTTTCTGAGTCTCAACTCCAATAGTCATTTCGGTCTTGTCTTGAGATTTTCTTCTCAAGGCCAGTGAAGAACACAGCTGCAACATCCTTTGTTTTCTTTTTACAGCAACTTAGTTCGAACCTTTTGGCTGTACTCAAACACAAATAAGTCTTTAACTTTGAAAACTTGAAAAAAATTAGATTTATTTTTATCTTTGCAGCAACAACTACATTATTATGAACATACCAGTGGTCTTGAAAATGGTTTTGTATTGCTTTTGGTCATGGTCGTAGAATTGATTTTGCCTTTCTCTGTCTGGGTTTGGTTTCTGGTTAGGTGGTCCGGACTATAACACTACCATTGACCAAATTTTAGTTTGTAGTTGTTTCTTAAAAATACAAGTATTAGTAAATTCTCAACTCAAACGTTGGCAGCCCTGGAGATGATTGTTAGTAGTGCACCACTTCCTACCTCAAATTCCCGTATTGATAGCCTTGCATTACAAACGTAACTTCAGCAAAAAGGTGATGATGTTTTTGAGAATGGTTTTGTTTTAAGACAGTAGGGATCTGCTTTGATCTTAGCTTCTCTCAGACTAGCCATTAGCATCAGCCTTTGAGTTCAACTACTGCAGGAAAGTTATCAACAACTTAAAATGTTTTAACAAAGCCTCACATCAGACATCCTGAGCTATCTCTTTAAACATCTCAAAACCTTTCACAGGACTAACGGGCCACCCGAATTCAACAATTGTATGGCTGAAGGAGACTAGTGCATGTGTACAGAAAACCCACTGATCCAATAACTGTCTGGGTTCACTTCTCTCTCATAAAATCTGGGGGAAGGCACAGAAGGAGACCTAAAACTACAATCCCAATAGTTCAGCTGCATCCAAGCAAATCATGGGCTCCAGATTTGAGCACAGAAATTGAACAAACTTTAAGTCAAGTGCGTAACTTTATGCAGTAATTGGCTTGCAGGTTAAAAATTATTTGTGTGAATGGCACAAAAAGAGCCACAATGCATCCAAGGTAAAAGAGACGGAAATCTGGTGGCTCTTTGTGCCTCGCAGATGGTCCAGCCTAACAGCAGCTGTGCAAATGAAAGACTGCGTGTCGCTGAAGGAGTGAGAAAGATGGAAAGTTGGCCACGTAGGAAAAGAGTAACATACAGGCTCCTAACTGGAAAAGTAATGGAAAACTTTATAGTGTGCTGATATTTACAGAGAGAAAATTCTTGGGTAGAGACTTTATTCTGAATTCTAAATGGTTCCTGATATAAAATAAGACAGCTATGTTTGGTATTTTGCACCCACAACTGGCAGTCCAACCCCAATATTTGAGCTCTGAGTGTGGTGTGAGAAAACAACAGGTGACAAAATCCTGCTGATGCTGAAAACTCACACATTTGTTCTTGGTGGGAGGGAGAGTCAAACAAACGGGATATTTGAGTCAGTTGCAGAAAAACGTTTTAAGACTCATGTGAAAAAATGTCACTTGTAAACAGAGCCAACTCAAAGCATAAGCGGAATATGTGGCTGCATAGGGCCACCCTCTTCTGGCCCCGAGTGCTTGAAATTTCATAGGACAGGCTGGAAAATTGTAATGGCTACAAACTTAACAGTGGTTTAATGGATAATGAAATAATGTTCTCATAAACCACTATGACATTTTTGAGATTGGAGATACTTTAACCCATCTTTTTTGTTCCTGTACCTACTTTGATTAGCCCCTAGCTTCAGCCAACAGGAAAATATGATCTATTTATACAGAAAATAATTCATAGGAGGGTGATTTACCACACATAAGATATTACCTGCTTATTCACTTTCAACAGAACCCTAGTTATTAACAATTCTGTAATCACAGAATATAAAGACAATAACGGGCATTATAAAAGATAAATTAGTGTTGCTGTGGTGGCCAAGTAAAAAAAAAGCTCAAATCTGATTCTGACTAGGGCCCTGTACAACTTTGGACCGGCTCTGCTTCTCAAGATGGTGTTAAACATGTCTACTGATATTGTAATAGATTGGCTGTGTGGCATATGTAGAAATAAAATGCAGTTGTGTAATATTTATCTCCATCAGAACTGATTAAGTTTTATTCAGAGTAATTGTAATTTCACACCGTCCTCCTCGCTGTAGTTAAAACCACTTTTCCGTTGTCTTCACCCCCTAGTAATTACTGCATGTAAATATCAAGTGGTTAGCGAATAATTAGTCTTTCATTGGCCAGCAGTCACCTCTGGGCCCCGTCTAGGCTTTAGACCCCTCCCTCGTAGAGCCGCCCTGAAGACAGGGGCCCCTTTTTGAATGACAGCGCTTAGGAAGGAAGACGAATTTTTGTCTGATTTCCCGCAGCCGCAGCGTCGATGAGAAGCAGTCGAGGATCTCCATTCTAACTGAATGGATTGGCATGGGGAGAAGCGGACCTCAAATCACGGCTAAGCGGCAGCTTTGGGACTGTTTAACCTTTACGATGGTTTTACTTACTCTGCTGTTTCGGCCAGGTAAGTGGAGCTTTTTTTTCCCTTTCTTCCTTTCCAATCCGAGCTCCCCCACTCCTGTGCTGCATGCAGAGCTTGTGTCCCCGGAATGGAGGTGGAGATGGGAAAGTTAACTTTTTTTTTGCTGGTGTTGAGTTGTTGAACCCGAACTCTTTCTTAATATTTAACACTTTCACTTCGCATGTCCGCTCGAAAGTTTGATCATGTTGGCTCTAACTTCAGGGTGTTGCTGAAACGTTTCTCGGTCCGCTGCTGCTCCGGAGACAAAGTAACTAATGTTCTGTTGCTGCGGCGTCCCAGCCTCCGGTCCGCTCTGCTAGCCGAGCAACACGAGTTATCCATCATCACTTTTATAACGACTTATTGCAGTTTTTACGCCACACAACGACGCTAAACAATTTGCTTCCAACAGCTAAACACTCACCCCGTCTTCCAGCTTACACTCGTCAATTGTTTTTCTTTATTTTAATTTATTTTCACCAAGTTACGGCTTAGCTTCCAGCTAGCATAGCCCACTAGCAACAGGCGCAGGAAACTTAAAGAGAAATCCACGGAGCTTTGTGTTTTTAAACCACCACAGTGCTGCTTATTCGCCGCTTTTATCATATAAATCAAAGGTGTAACTCTTCTACCCAGCGCCTGTTGTTGTAGCTGTGGTGAACGCTAAGCTTGTTATTTTATGTATTAATTCATCATTTATTAACTTTGTTAGCCACCGTGCATGGGAGCGTTTGGCCTCAATCGCAGCTTGAAGTTTAAAACCTCAGATTCCCTCCTTGTTTGGATTGTGACGCTTTTCCCAGTTTTCCTGAAAATCTTAACTGAATGTTCAGCGTTAACTTTCATGCAGATTTGTCTATGTTTAAATACTGTTGTAAGTAGGAAAAACCAAAGAGCAAAAAAACTATTTTTCCATCTTTAAGTAAATGCCTTTGGTTATATCCTAGATAGTGGGGGAGTATAATTTAGATGTGGATGGATATAGCTAAAACCTAAAGAAATGTAATTATACAATTTCATTATAGAAAGGTATGACATATTAAAAAAGAAATAGTGATAGAATTACAATTTACTTTTTTATTTACTTTTTTATTTTAGTATTAGTTGGTTACTGCTGCAGAATTTCAGTTCTGACTAATTACTAATCTGTTGTAGGTAATTTGGTGGTAAATGTCCAAAATAACATTTATTAATTGTGATTTTTATTTGATACATAGATGTTAGCAAAAAAAGTAGAAAAAATACAATTTTGCTGTTGACCTTTAGCGGGTTTTTTTTTACCAGGAATATAAAACGGTGGGAAGGGGCTTTGCTGCGTTAGTTGGAGGAAACTCTTTTTACTCCAGCATTTCTCTGGCATCCCATTAGAAGTACAGATGCAAAGATAGAAAAATTCAGGCCGATATCGATATCCGATGTTAATATCGCTGTTATGACCGATATCTGATATTTACCGATATTACATATCATATATGTCTCACTACCATTTCAACACCATGGAAAAACGACCACACCGCTGACATTGCGTCCCTGCTTCAGTTAAACACCCTACAGTCCTGCACTGCATCACTGTCACGCAAACAAATACCTCATGGCCAACCTCCCCCTCCAGAAACACGAAAAGCAACAAGATGCTAATAAATATCGCTCATTAATATCGGCCCCGTTTTACTAATTGGACCGATACGTCAAAAAAATTACTAATATCGGCTGATACCGATATCAATGTCGCTATATCATGCATCCCTAATTAAATGACTTGAAAACGTAGAAAGTTTATATCATAGTTTTTTTTATTTTCAGTTTTAAACTATAATTTTTTTAAAGCCTTGCTTGTCCTTCATACAGATAACCCCCCATGTCTACTTCAACCCGACTTTGTCATTTGTGACAGCTCTCTTGTTTTTATGAGTAAAATGAGTATTTAGTATCTTAACATTACTTGAGATTATGTTTAGGATAGTGCACACTGTGCTTCTTATTTAAAGATCGTTAAAATATACTTGTCCCTAGTTGGCTTGCAGATTATTGTTTAGCTTTTCATCTGCACATGCTATAAAACACCATTTAGAACTTGTACCCCTGGTTTTTTGGCTTCTGAGAGCTAGACATTTGTTGGACCTCTTATGGAGACAATGAGTAATGATAGATTGATTAAATAGACCATTTAGAGATAGGGGAGTTGGTTAACGCCATTGTTAGATCTGCTTATCATTTATTGCATTGAGGATTTGAAATAATTGTTTTCTTACTCTCTTTGTACATTTTTAAAAACCTAAAAGAAGTAATTAATGGTTTTACAGATTAGATAACTTGTACACAAAGATAAAAATGTTGTACAAAGTTTATTTGAACTTAGCATTTCTATTTCTTTTCATGATGGAGTTCCTGTACATTGTCTCAGGAAAACTACGTTTCTCTAACCATTGAAGTATCTGCATCAGCCATCAGTATAATCATAGACTAAAACAAACTCTTATCTCTTTATCTGATCGAGAGCTACTTAATAATTACTGTTTGTTTGGAAATGTACGTTTCTTTGTTTCCCACAAGGCTTTCACACTTCCTGGTAGGTATTTAAAGTGCCAGAGCGTAAAGACCCTTCAGGGAGACGCGGGGACGTTGATGGCTGTGCAGGCTGTGATTGTCGAAAACTGTCAGTCACAGCAGACTCGAGTGACCTCGCAGCAAGGCTGGAATTCAGAAGAGGGATGCATTTAACGTGACCTCTCAGTCTGCGTCACCGATTTATTCCAGCTTGGTTTTAAGTGCATGACTGTGAAAAGCATTAATAAGTTCTGGTGCTTGCCTGGCAGCAGACGTGCGGACACGACACGTCCAGTTTGTTGTCTTTGTTTGGACTGCTGGAACATTAGCTGGAGCTTGGGAGTGAACAGAGTATTCTGTTGCAGTGCTTGGAGTGCACCCTGTCAGAGCTGCCTGGAGCCTCGCAGTAAAAAGTGATGCATGAGTTTGAGATTCAGGTTGTTTCTGTTCCAAAATGGTAATATTTCCAGCTCGCAGCTATCCCAGTCAGCACAGACATCTCCTCCAAAAGCAACCATTAAACTGAATTAACCCTGATAAATCACACACTTTTTTTTATTCCTACCGAGTAGTAGGTGTATTTCTTTGTGTTTTGCTAACAAACAACTTGTTTTCGAGCCATTACTAAAACCAGAATATAGGTTGCTCCAGCTAAATATCCCTTGATGTGTTTCCTCTGCTTCCTAACTTCCAGGTGGGACCTGGAGTTGCTGAGCTTCGTGGTATTCTTCTTTTGATCCATTTAAATTTTGCAACTCCGATACCTTCAGTCTTGCATTGCAGTGTAGCTTACCTTGATAAATTTCAGTCACCTAACATTCAGCTGAACCACATTTAAACACCCCGAGGCAAACCAGCCTGGGTAATATTCTCTCTGCAGTGAAGCTGTTCCCGTTGAAGGAAATACGTTTTGACTGAACTTGAAGCGCAGTGGGAGTTCATGGTCTTGTGAGCTCACACATTTTGGGTTTTAGTGGATAAACATGATAGTTGAGAAGTGTGGATGTTGTCTCAGGGCTGAGGTAACATTTCAGGAAATGTAAGATAGATGTTTGTTGAATACTTTCTAAAACACGTTTTTAGAAGCTGGAGTTCTTATAAAGGAACAGCAGAGGACTTATTTCCTGTATAATCGTTTTACTGATTATTGTTAGAGGTGCATCAATCAGTGAGTTTTGTGATGGATTTCTGATTTCTGTAAAGCTCTGACCTGCCGATACCAGTTTTAGCCATATTTGATTTCTTTTATAGAACTTTCATTTTTGTCTGGTCTTTCTGTCATGGGCAGTAATTAGTTATTATATAAATAACTAATTACTATTCATGGCAGTAATTAGTTATTACTTATAAGAAACAGAGGCAGTGTCAGACTGGGTGTGTGAAAGAGCAGTCACTGTAAAACAGTGTTTTATTATTAGTTTAATACAAGGACCAAATAATTGCAGCATTGGCATTTTAAATTGTTTTAGCATTTCATATTTCTGAATAGTACGGTTAGCATTACTAAAGCAGCAGTATCTGTGTGTATTCCATAAAAAAATGTAAATATTTATATTATCACTAAGATTTCCAAAAGAATCTGACATTTTTGAATCCGGCACGCTCCATGACAAACAGGTTTTAAGTTCAAACGGATAAAACTGAGTACTTTTTTTAGCCCAAATGAAAAGCCGACAGGCCCTTTAAAACGTACAGTTTCTTTCTTGAAAGCTTCTTAATGCTTTTGTGCATCATCCTACCTAATTTTTAAACACTTCTTCACTTAGTAACAACTTCCACACCAAAATGTGTGGTTGTTAGCATAACTTGGTTGTGATTAGGTATAGTGCTATCACTGATCTTGACAAAAATCGGACTTTTTAGTTTCTCTCTCTGAATCGGTCACTAGTCAGGCAAGTCAGGCTTTACTGGTGTATCTATAATAATAATTTTTCTGTTTTTTAGCTCACTGCCAGCAGTGTCGAATCCAGCGGTGCAATGCAGAGTACGTGGCTTCTACCTCACCTGCCAATGGTCTTCAGGAGGAAGTGGCTCTGGATGTGGACTACTGCATCGCCCTACGGGCCTATGCACTGTGCACCCGGCGCCAGGCACGCAGCTGCCGCGGTGACCTGGTCTACCACTCGGCTGTTTTTCGCATTAAGGAGCTGTTCTCCCAGCACAACTGCTCCAGCGACGGCCCCACCTCATCTTCCAAGGTGCCCAGCACATCCCGGCCCGGTGTGTCGGAGCTCTGCGACTACGAGAATCGGGTCCTCTTGTCGGGCCCGGCTGGTCAGCAGAAGAAATACGCCCACTGTGGATTATTTGGAGACCCGCACCTACGGACTTTCCGAGACGAGTTTCAGACCTGCAAAGTGGAAGGGGCGTGGCCTCTGATCGACAACCGCTTCCTGTCGGTGCAGGTGACCAACGTCCCAGTTGTCCTTGGCTCCAGCGCAACAGCAACCAGCAAGGTGAGGAGGAGACTGGAGTAGTAGAGTTTAACCTTTTGGTTTCTGACAATCTGACACAAACAAAAGTTTTTTAATTCATGCACAGCAAGACAGATCTGTTAAAGAATGTATCTATTTAGAGAACCAAAGCCAACGGTCACTTCAGTAACAGTATGTTTTAAACTAACGGCCTAAGTTGTTGTTTTCAAGTGCTAGCATGCTAGCTCAAGCACTGCCATTAGTGGCATCAAACATGTGAAGTTATTTGCTGTTCCACAATGCCTCTCTAGTCTGAAGCATTCCTCGCGTCTTGGAGCTTCTTTAGATTCATGGAGGGAGTGGGGTGAGGGGCGGGTGGGGGTCGGGGATGGATGGAGGGGGAGTCCTTCGCTGGTGTTGAATCACAGACATGCATGAGTGCTCTACCTTTAACACATGGGTGGTCATATGGTAGTGATTAACGCTCATTCCAACATTTTCCTCCACCGCCACGATCTGGAATGTTTTTTCACCCCTCTGGTCAAATAATTAACTTGGTGCTTCTTGTGTAAATATGGCATAATTTGGAAAAATAAAGGAATAATTGGCCAGCAGAAAAGTGTTTTAGTTATTTAAATGGGTTTTTTAGGGTCTTTCAAATTTTTTTTTTTTTTCAGTTGTTTAAATGTTTACCTTTTATCCTTTAAATGGTTTGTTGTATCTTAAATTGTTAAACTAAGTGCTCTCTTTGTGTTTTTTGTTAGACTTTTAGCCAGGGATTTTTTTTTACATGATAAAGACCAAACTGTGCAAAAAAAAAACAGAAATCATATTGCATAAGCGATTTTAGACCTGTGTTATGTCTGTGCAGTCCACTGCAAATATGCAGTACAGTTCTTTCTGTGCCAACACAGGATGTCCACATTTTGCTTTGTGAATAATTTTTCACCTTGCAGACAGGAATTATAAAATACAGGACTCCCAGTGTAAATGTAACTGACAAGTTTAACCAAGAACATTTGAGGTTGGATTTTTTATTGATTTTATTAAAGACAAGATAATATAGTTAAAAGCACCAATGCCTAAAGTTTAAAGACAAAGGAATCAGTCTGATGCGCCAATGCAGCTGACTCACTCAAGAAATAATTGGTTTTCTGCTGCCACCTTGTGGCTCAGAAGTGCAATAACGTCTGGGGAAATATTTTAGAGCCGTTTTCTTTTCAAAATATTTTATGTTTAAGTTTAAATGCATTATTTAAAATCTACTTTCCTACCTCATTTTTTAGATCACAGTGATCTTCAAGACATATCAAGGCTGCACAGAGCAGAAGGTGTACCAAGCCACCACTGAGGACCTGCCCCTCGCCTTTCAGGATGGGACTCGGAGCGGCGGTGAGAGGAGCAGCCTGACCATCGTGGAGAGAGGCGGCAGCTCCGGAGTTGGCCGACAAGTAAGGATACAGGCCCGCTACATCGGCACCTCCATTATCATCAGGCGCGTGGGCAGCTACCTGACCTTTGCCATCCGCATGCCGGAGGACACCCTGGACCTTTCTGAGGACAGCGGCGGCCTGCAGCTGTGCCTGCACGGCTGCCCGCGCAATGAGCTTATCAAGGAGCACACGCTGAGCCGCCAGCAGCCGCGCCTGCAAGCCACAAACACAGAGCTAGGCCCTCTGCGGCCCCCTCACCAGATCTACACTGTGGAGCTCGCTACAGCCAAGTGTAGAGAGACTCTGCAGGTGGAGGACGTGTATTTTCAGTCCTGTGTTTTTGACTTGCTGACAACAGGAGACCCAGAATTCTCCATGGCGGCCTACGGTGCTCTGGAGGATTTAAAGGCGCTGCCGCCCAGTAAACTGAAGCAGAACTCTCCAAGGACTCCTCGTGTTTTTAATGGACAGACGCTGGCTGCACCAGCAGTCAACAGCTCCTTGCTGCCACTCCTGCTCCTCACTCTACTGCTGTTGTAAAACCTCAAAAATCTAAAGTAGAGAACGGACATAAAGAGGACATGGAAGCATTACCAGCTTGAAGAAAGAGTGATTTGATCAACAATTTCTGGCTGTCATTGTATCTTCATAGGAGGTGGCAGTGGTGCAATCAGGGTTTTCCGTTTTTCACTGTTGAATGATCTTAGTTTAAAAAGATGACACATTTCTGTGGATTTATAGCAATTGAATCATTTGAAGAAAAAGAATGAGTGGAACTAACATGGTGTTAGTTTCACTTGGACACCAATTGTTTTACATAAGAGCTTCTATGAAAGTAAAATTCAGAATTGTATGAACTGAAACAGTTTTTTTGTAAATATTCCATTTTCCTGGTCATGTTCTCAGCTCTTAAACACTCCACCTTGAGCGAAGCTGAAAATCACTCCATTCACCATATTTCTTGTGGAAGAACAATGTTGCTTCCAAATCCTGTTTAATCCAGTTATCTCAGTAGCACTTAATGTTCTGGCAGCATAGCATAATAGTTTTTTTTATGTCTTTAATCTGTTGTTCCAGAAATTGGCATACAAATACACAGGATCCAACAACTGTACATGGAAAAAACTACCTATCCTTAAATAACAGCGAGTGATTTTTCAACTCTTCTCATCTTCTGTGAAACACTCCCTCTTCAAGCTGTTCAGCTTCCAGTTGTAAACATAAAAAAAACAAATTTTTATATAATAATATATTTAAAGAGTGTATATATGTCTTTTATATTGTGTAAATACTTTGTATAGATGTTTTAACTATAATATGTTTTACGTTTATTGTGTTTAAGTAGGTTACCTTGAGTTATTGTAAGAAAAGTACACTAATATGTGTTGTGCTGTATCTTTAATTATCTGTATTAAAGTGGTGGACACTCCATATTCGTAGCCTTTTTTCTATTGTCTTTTTGGCTCTGTTGTTTGATCAGAGAAAGTTGTATTGGCAGACATTAACAGGTGCAGTTCAAGAAATTTGAATGAAAAGTGAATTTATGTCAGTAATTCAACAGTAAATGTGAATCTCATGTTGCTCAGAAATATTGCACATTTAGATGTATTTAAATTGTTGTTTTTTTATTATACTTAACAGCAGGTGGCAAACCAGGTAATATGCTTCTGATGTCTTTGGTTTAGAAGTGGCTTAAACACAAGGAATGCAACAGTTGTACCTCATGTCCTGGGTATCTCTAAGTGCTGCCCACACATTGCCAATATCAAAATACTTGAATGGGTTTGGTTTCACAATGTTCTCAAAGCAGTGGTTTTCTATTTTGGTTATTTTCCTTTTTAGCACACTTTTTCCTTCCACTCAACCTTTAGTTGACATGCCTGGATACAGCACTGTGTGATCAGGTACCTTTTTCAGCAATGACATTTTTTGCTTACCCTCCTTTTGGAGGGTTTCAGTGATGGTCTTCTGCACAACTGTCAGGCATGCAGTCTTCCCCATGATTCTGGAAGCTATGACATAAGACCTCTGTAAAACTCAGTTTATTTTATGTCATTTTCAGTTAAATTACTGAAATAAAGTTTTCAGAGATAATCGTATTTATTGAGATGCCCCTGCCTGACGTAACAGGAACTGCACAAATTCCATTCTGGTGGAGTCTTTCTTGCTGTTTGCTTTGGGCAGAAAAGTCAATATTTTTTGTCCTGGAAAACTGATGGAGACACATCTGCAGTTAATCATGTTCTTGCAGCACCACCTGTGTCCTGTTGAAGACAGTTTTGTGAAGATGGCTGTGCAGCTTTAGGATTATCTCTTGTTGCTTGTGCACCCTTTTCCATCCATGCACTGACTATACCCACCTTTCCTTGCAGGCTTGGGGGGTTGGGGGGTTGTGTCTATCTGCAGCAATTATTGGGTGAGACAAAACGAGGCACACAGAGATAAAACGGGTCAAACAATCAGGCATGCACATATTCACTCCCGAGGGCAATTTACAATGACCAGTTAACCTAAAATGCTTATTTTTAGACTGTTGGAGGAAGCTGAACCCACACATGGCAGGGAGAACATGCAAACTATGCAGAAAAAACCCATGGTGTGAAACTGAGGACCTTCTTGCTGCAAGGCAACAGTATAATGTCTACCTACCGATCCAATCCATTTAAAATTTTTGCTATCACATTTTTCCTTTCACTCAACTTTCCATTAATATGCTTGTACATGAAACTAAATGGTATGCCCTTCTAGCAACAAGGTTTTGTGGCTTAGCCTCCTTGTGGATGGTATCAATGACTGTCTGTTGGACATCTGTCAAGTTATCAGTCTTCTCTTTATTGCGTAGGCCATAACATAACCATCACTTCACATCTCTATATTAAAACCTGATGTTCTATTGGTCTTTCGTTGTATTGTAATCTTCTGAGACAATCAATTTTGGGTTGTCATGAGCTGTAAGCCATAATCACAAAGGGTAGAAGAAATAAATGCTTGAAATATACACATCTGGAATGTGTATCTGTGTGTGTGTGTGTGTGTGTGTGTGTGTGTGTGTGTGTGTGATGAATCCACACGTTTCACTTTTTGAACTGAATAACTGAAATAACTGTTCAATGATATTCTGATTTACCTGCAAATGTAAAGAAAATCTAAAAGAATTACACATTCTGATGAAAAGCTTCAAATGAAGAGCAACCTCCCTTGCTGTTATGGTTTACTTGCATTCACGTTTTTCTGCAGAACCAATAAAGACGTCTTTATTATTGGGTCAAACTATGGTAAATCCTCTTAACACTGTTCTTGCAATGCCAGCTGTGACCTGGTGGTGTCCTTACTCTACAAGGTCTGGCAGCTTGAAGTGCGAACACATTTTTGACAAGCTGGCTGTGTAGCTTTAGGGTTCCAAAGTATGTTCTCAGTCCCCTGTGTAAATGTTACTTTTGAGTGCTGAGTTGGCTGCTGGCTTTGCTTTTGTCTGCCAGAGCACTGCATGACTCCAAACAGGATTCAGTCTATGGTGAACGGCAGTGTTGGAGTCAACAGCATCTGCACATAGGGATCATATTTGCACTATATATAAAAACTGAGTGCTATGATTAGAGAGAGGGCTGTGATCAGTTTTAATTTCCATTAAAAATGCAATTAAGGAAGCTCAGGCAGACTCCTCATGAAGACATTAAGAATTAATGCTCCATAACCAGCAGACGTGAATGTAATTCATATTGGATTGAGTTAAAGGTAACCTGATTCTGGTAATGCTCTTGATTGACAACACATTTCATCACACATGCTGTCATCCTTTATCCCTCCATGTCCTATTTAAATAAAGGCAACATGACGGAGAGGTCTGCCGGATGTGGGAGATGGCCGATGAAAGGTGTCATTTTTTACTCTTTCACACGTGAAGCACATTCCAGATGGCCTAAATAAGGTCTCTCTTGGGTGACTTCATCACCTCAGTCTTAATATCAGGAGGAAGTTGGAGGAAGATTGAGAAGGAGTGAGGTCATTGTGGAAAGGATGTAGAGACTGTGACATACTGATGCTGTCCGGTGCTGAAAATAAGTACATTCATTAAAATATGGAGCCTCAATGCTAATATTCTTTAACTCTTTTTATGTCTTGCATCTTTATGCTCCTCTGCTTTTTAGATCAGAGTATTTTACTCATCATAAGTGACAGCATCGGCATGAATGTCAAACTAATTGGGACTTTTACTGTTCTTTTTTCAAGCTGGAATGATGATGCTTCATTTTTCTAATTCTGGCTGTATACTCACACAAACTTGGCTTTTAAGCATAGTCTGTAAATTTCAAGTTTGAGGTCAGTGCCTTTCTAAAAGCTTAAGCCTGTTTTATCCATTCCAAACCAGTTCTGATGTGTGCCCTGTTGGAACACCCATTTGTGACCAAGATTCAATCATCTGATCCGAAATGTCTCCCCTAGGTGAAAGGAAATCGGTTAGGATGTTGAAGAATAACCCCGGAACCACTGAGCCTCAAGCCTACTAAAAACTAGAAACTGCTGGAAAACCAGTGACACCGTCCAGAGTGAAGTTTAATGTTCAAAATGGAGTTAATCCTAAAAAGGATTGAGAGGAAGCCCCTGCACCAAAATCAACACCTTCAAGTTCGACAGAAATTACAAAAAGCATATTTGTGAGTCAAGTTGAGGCGTTTACACCAACTATCAAGCATGGTGGTAACAGCATCATGCTTTGGGGCTCTGTTGCTGCCAGTGGAACTGGTGAATTTACATGATAAAGAAGTCAGCAGCTTTCAAATTCTTCAACTTCACTTCAAATTAACAGCTACATGGTTAAAGCTTGGCCATACGTTCTGAATTATTTAATGATTTTTTGGAACCTAAAGCAATAGACAAAACATTTCCGTCAGACACACTAACCTAACTGCACCAATTTCTCACAGTTAGTAATTCACACTTTTTGCTCATCCTAACTTCAATGACAACGTTTTCTAACATGTTTTTTTTCTCCTCTTATTGACTGTGGAGAAGAGAACAAAACCTAAAAAGCTGCGAGTCCCCGTTCATGACTCATATCATCTGTTGAGACGCAGCCATCTGACAGGACTGTCAGGCAGCAGAGCTTTGTACAATAAACCCATGTGAGAGCTCCCTCAGTCTGATGAAAAGCGGCAGAGCTGTCTGACAACTTGGAAACATCTCAAACTGGAGATCTCTGTTTTTTTTCCATCCATTTTTGAACATTAGAACTGAAACATAAGTCAAGCCGTCCACTCTGAAGTAACTTTAATGGAGTTCTTGTCTTTGTATTTGCAAGGCAGACATAGCAAGTGCCTGTAGGTTTGGAGGATTGCTTGTCCATCCTCTTTGAGCCGTCCTGTCTTGACTTTTCCACGTAAACAAGGACAATTACCTACCTAATGAGTTGGGGGTGGGGGGTGGGGTGTGTGTGTGTGTGTGTGTGGGGTGGGGGGTGTCTTGAGCGATGGATACTCTCAATGGGAAAATTAATTTGATAATAATAAAGCACTTGGCAAGATAAATAGATAGTGGTGTGTGAGTCTTCTCCATGATTGATGATACATAGATTGATGGCTGTCTTAATGAAAGCTGTTCCCCGGACAAAAATGAGGTGGCCTTGATGAGGAGACATTGTTGCATGGTGAGATAATCAAACTGACGCAGCATGAGGTGGCTCAGATTTACTTTTAAGGTAAGAACACTGGAGGCCTTTTCAGCCAGATGAGCCTCATTATGAAAGAAAACACAGTTGATGACAGCTAGCAGATGAGTACTTGGAAGCACGTGTAAAAAAATAAATAATATATATATATATATATATATATATATATATATATATATATATATGTATATATAGATCCACACAAGGTGCATTTTAGCACTCAAGACCCGGGCTGAAATTATGCCCTGAATGATGCATGAGATATTGGTTACTAAATTGCTGTCAACTCATTCATCTGCTCTCGCGAGCTTGTGTTTGCTCCTGAAATGATCCACCTTGCATCATTCCCTCACTTGTAACCCCAGCCCTGCTAGGGATGTTTTGCTTAATGACGCACTAGTGACCTGATTATTGCACTGAGCGAGGAAGGTGTCCAAAACACACATGCATTGCACACGGTTACATGGGTCACTGCTGCGGAACAAAGAGTGAGAAGTTTCTAATTTCTCTGGAAAGTTTCTGCTTGTGTGTGTGTCTGTGTGTGTGGCTTCTGGAATCTATTGACAGCAATCACACAGCTATCTCTTATACTGCAGCCTCTCATACTTGACCAACTCAATCTTTCTGTGTCGCCTCAATAATCAGAGTGACAGTGAGCAACCAGACATATCTCACCCACTGGCTCAGTGCAAACCGCATTTTGACCTACATATCAAATCATACTCTCCTGGCCGGTGTGACAGAGATGAGGAGGGAGGGAGTACGCTGCATGATTGACAGATACTTTAGCAAACAAACTGCATTTCATGGGTTTCTGTTTTTAGTCTAGTGTTCACTGTTACAATTCCTTGCAAAAAGTTTTCACACCCTTGAACTTTTGTCATATTTTTTGGCTTGACAACCACACACCTCAGTGTATTTTATTAAGATCTTATTGGATAAACCAACACAAAAATTGGGAAGTAAAAGGAAAAAACAATAGGATTCTCAAAATGTTTCCAAAAATAAATCTGAAAATGTAGTGTGTAAGTGTAGTGCTCTCAACTCCGATACCTTCTAAATAAAATTTTGCGGACCCAAATGCCCTTAGAGGTCCTGTTATTAGTAAACAGGATCCATGTTGTGGCTGCTCGGGGGCGCAGTTGGTAGCACTGTTGCCTTGCAGCAAGAAGGTCCTGGGTTTGACTCCCGGCCGAGGGTCTTTCTGCATGGAGTTTGCATCTTCTCCCCCTACATGTGTGGGTTCTCACTGGGTACTCCGGCTTCCTCCCACAGTCCAAAATGCCCTTAGGCGTGAATGAGTGTGTGCTGTGTTGTCCTGCGATGGACTGGTGACCTGTCCGGGGTGTACCCCGCCTCCTGCACATAGACTGCTGAAGATATGCACCACCTTCCTTGCAACCCACTATGGAAGAAGCGATGTTTGTGATATTTAAATTCAGAATAATTACAGCTGTTCTTGATATTTGAAGTTAGACTATAAAGCACTATTTTAAGCTTTTGAACATCTCAACAAATTGCACTAGAGAGCCTCAATCACATAAACAGCCAAGTGTTAGTGCACTCCACAAATCCGGAAAGGTGATAAGAACAAAGCCATCTTTAGAAGAAGTAAAAAACAGTATAATATTGTTCGCAGTTTCCCAAGAATCTTGTAGGTGACACAGCAAACATGTTGAAGGAGGGAATCTGGTCAGATGAGACCCAAATAAAACGTTTGTAGCTTACATGCAAGGTGCTGTGTGTAATGATAAACTATTCCTGCAGCTCGCCCTGAAGACTTTATCCCCACTGTAAAACATTGTGGTTGCAGTACCATGCTGGAGGACAAGAAACCTAGTCAATGTTGGTGGGAAGATAATAGAGCTAAATAAAAGGAAACCCTGGAAGAAAACCATTTAGAGGCTGCAAAAGAATTAAGGATGAGGCAGAGGTTTACCTTCCAGGGGGAGAATGACCCCAAACATACAACCAGACCTGCAATGGAATGGCTTCCTATCAAAGCATATTCATGTGTTAGAGTGACCCAGGAAAAGTCTAGAACCAAATCCAATTAATAATATGAGGCAAGATGTGATTTTATCTGACCCGTTCCATTCCATCCGACTGAGCTTGAGCTATTTTGCAAAGAGTTGGGGCAAAAAAGATTATAACTTGTAAAAAATTTGAAAACCAGTTATTTTCCTTCCACTTCACTATAATGTGCTTCTTTGTGTATGCCTGTCGCATAAAATCCTAATGATACATTAAAGTTTGTGTTTGCACTTCGACAAAATGTGAAAACGTTCTAGGGGTATGAATACTTTAGCAATGTGCTGTACATCTGGCAAGTTTGGATTTACAGTAATTCTTTTTCAGCAAACTACTGCAGTCGAGAACAGCTGAGAACACCTGGCGGCCTGAGTGCGTATTTTTATTAACGAGCCCAAGTCACCAAACTTCTAACAAATGGCCCCCCGGCACCCTGACGCCCCGAAAAAACCCATCTCGGAAATTAAGCATCTGCATCATAAATCTCGGAAAGATACAATAATTTGCAATTCACTCCCTCATCAAAGGCAATATTACCCTAATTTATTATCTCCCAGGCACGGGGGTGCGCAAAAGCCGTGGAGATAAGAGTTTATCAGGAGGGGGATTGATTTTCATTAACCGATTGTAATAAAGATGAACTGACTGCCGCTCACACTGACCAAGAGCCACACTTTATTGTAATTGGGACAATTTATTTCATGAACCAGTGGCTCTGCTTTTTTTTTTTTGTTTGTTTTACAGTTTTTTTCTTTTCTCTATTTAAAGCCGTACTCAAATTATGAATCTTGTGTCTCAGCTGCTGCTTTTGTTACAGCGACACTTCATGTAGGAGGATGATGATGATTACAAGATGTATGTGGAGGGGCAATTCAGCTGTCAACAGATGTTGCATCAAATTTAGCTCCTGGTATCCAGTCGATGCATGCAGTTGACGGATATCCGCTGTCCTCCTTACAACAACTTATTGTGCCCTGCTTTTCTTATTAAGAATGATATTTGTTATTCTTTCTTTGTCTTGCAGGGTTTCTGACACTTCCTCTGTAAGACTTTCCTGATGCTGATGTGAGTTTGGATCCTGTCCCCTTGCACATATTCCAGTTATCTCCATATTTCAGCTGACCTTCTTTTCTGAAAAAAGCTTTGAATCTCCATCTTGACACAGTAAAGGAAATCCTCTCGTTTACTACATGACTGAGCTTTAAATGAACATTAAACGGTTGTGTTTTTTCAGCACTTGAGATTTTTATGATGAGCCCCACAGCTGCCTCCCTCTGAGCTGCCTCGTTTTTAAAATATTTCCATCATAAAACATAAAAAATAAAGTGTTGAAAAGGATGTGGCTGCGCTGCTGTTTAAAGGGCTATTGCACAAATATCACAGCCGCGACACTACATGGAAAGGGTGTCAGTAACATGCTCTGAGGTGGTGAGCTGAAGGAGGCTGCAGCATCTGCGTCCCCTGAACTTTCAAGGTCCTTAAGATGCCGGATGGAACGAGGGAGCAATTCCCTGTGCAACAACTCCCCCTGTCTTCTGAGTGTGGATCAGCACTTCACTCTGTGCAACAGAACTATGAGAAACAAAACCACCCAGTTTGATTTTTTATTGTAAAATTGGAAAAAAAAGGAGAGAACAAGAGAAAAGTCCCAATAACCATTTCTTTTTGACACATATCTTTATCTTACCATAGTCATAAAATAAATAAAGTGACAAAATAAATAAAATAAATAGCAAATAAATAAATTAACTGATAAATAAACATCAAGTTACACACTTGGCCAAGTAATTAATTATAAAATTATTAAATCATCAATTATTAATATGAAGTAATCTAAGCAGCAAGTATTAAGAAATTTTAACAGGGGAGAAAAGTTTGGTTTCTCAGGCTAATACAGAACACATATTTTTTTTCATTATTAGTGGTATTTTTTTTTATAAAAAGATACTGCTTTCCCTGTCAGTTAATCCATGCTGTACTGATGGTGCCACAAAAAGAGGTGGCGCTCTGCTTAAAAATAAAGAAGAAGAAAAACGAAAAAACAAGTTCTACCTGTAAACAGCATTTTTATCCTTCTGGTTTAAAGACTACTTCTGAGATTCCTCTTTTTGCCCCCTGTATTTCAGGAAAGTCTCCTCGGAGACCATATACTGCCTCTTCTCTGTTTTGTCTGCTTTTGTGCTGAGAAACCAGAAAGTTAACATCTTTATAAAGCGAGAACCCTCCCCATCCCTCCCCGTTCGAACCCACTAACCTCTACATACCCTAAAGAAAAAGGGTCCTGTGCTGATTTTTCATATTATACAAGATTTCATATTTATAATAAGCTACTATCCTTAGCATTCAAACAACAGGTAAAGAATCATATTGTTAATACGAGCAATACCAGATTCATAATCTCCATCCCTCCCGGCCCCTATTGAGCATGCTCAGAAGATTAAAAAAGGGCACCATGGTAGCATGATCAATATTAACAGAAAAAAATGATAGAAAATGGATGCAAGAGTGAAAACTATGTAAAAGATCAACTTTAGCTAAACCACATGCAACTTAATTAGAAAACTACAGAAATCATTACTGCCAGTTCCCTTTTTTTTTTAGCCATTTACAGATGTTTAACAACCTAACCTTTTCCGAAGCTCAGAGTAAACACTGTGTGCACAGACTGATGCACTTGTTTTCATCTCATGGGCCAAAACTCCAGCAGTATTTGTTTCATGCTTTGTTTATGTATCATTCTTTTTTATATTTTTATGTATTTTTCCTTCTAAGTGTGGGCTGCAAAGAACTTCATATAATTCAAACGCATTACATTTCAGCCACAGCTGTCATCTTTAATTTTCTTTTGTCAAGCTGTTTTGAAGGCAAAATCTAATTTGATTTTAATAATTAAAAAAAACCAAAAAACTCTCGAGTAGAAATCCCATGAGAAAGAACAATTTGACAGGGGTTTATGAGGCTCTGGATGGCCTGGAGGAAGCAGGGCATATATCACAGCTTCCTAAAGCTGCTTCGCCCTGACAGCGAGCATGGAAACTCACATTTACTTGCCGAGGGAAAGGAGCTGTCTTCTGGCAAATATATAAGAAATCTAACCTTTTCACAGGAAATCTATACCGTATATCATTTCAGAGGGAGCTGACCCTTTTCCTACAGTGGTATCCTATATCACAAAATCAAATATTTCATTCTGCTAAAGAGTTTTCTAAAATTAACATATTTATAAGACTACGTTTTAAGGAAATCTGGCACATGTTTAAAGTCTGATGAGGAACTGCAATGGATATGCTTGCATAATTTGGCAATTCATGATAAGAAAAGGCATATGTAACAAAATGTCTTCATACAGCATCTAAATACTGCTTGCAACAGAGCAACATACAGTGAACAGCAGTGAGACCTACTCAGAATCCTGCCCCCTCTTTCTTATAATAATAATAGCTCTGATCCAGTGAAGCAGGAATCACACGAGGATAAAGAGCAGCTGAGCCAAAAGTAATCAAACGCAGACGTACAGTCATCAGGATCTGGAGAGTCACTCTGGTGGAAACATTTGTTGTAAGTGCTGATGTGCCTAAAGTTTGGAACGTTGATCTGAGTGCTGAAATCTCAGTGGGTCCTGAGGGGGCGAAATGCTTTAAAGAGCAAACTTAGTCATGGAATGGCATTTAAGCAAAAAAAAAAAAATCTTAACTAAGAAGGGGAAAAAGTGAATCAGTGAGAAAGAAGCCTTTGAAGAAAAATATTTTATCTCAGATTAAATGAATGTGTGTCTCTGATCAGGATGACTCAGGTTTAGTCGACTAATATCTTATAGAGCACTCTGTGCCACGACCTATGTGTGACTGACGTTGAAGCGTCAGCAGCGGTGGCAGCCAAACTTACAGGTCTGCTGCTCTGTCATTGAGGGATCACTTTGCTTTTAATTTGACCTGCAATAGCTGGTAATGCCAAGCCGTCTTTCACTGTGTGCAAGCTCTAGCTGTGAAATTATACTGCTCAATTACAAGCAAATATGCAGTTGGTCCTTAATAAACAATTTGTAAAATCTACTCTTAACTGAAAAGTTTTAGGTGTCTTTAAAGCACGCATAATACCACTCACAGATTCTTGATTCCTTCTGTGAACATACAGTGCCTTGTAAAAGAGGTCAAACCACTTTTTCACATTACAGTCAGGTAAGGAGAGCACTAATCAGGGAAGCTGGCAATAGACCTTTGGTAACTTTAGAGGAGCAGCAGAGATCCACAGCTCTGGTGAGAGAATCCATCAACAGAACAAATATTACTTGTCCTTTCCACAGATATGGCCTTTATGGAGTGGCAAGAAGAAAGTCATAAAAAGAGAGCCCCAAAAAGTCTTGTCTGCCACAAGACATGAAGGGGACACAGCAAACATGTGGAAGAAGATCCTCTGCTCATATATCTCCAAATTTGAATTTTTTGGCCGACATGCAAATTGCTATGTGTGGCAGAAAATTAACACTGCACATCGTCCTAAACAGACTGTCCCTACAGTGAAACATGGTGGTGGCAGTGTCATGATATGGTTAGCTGATCAGATGTGATCAGAGGTGATAGGAATATAGATGGGAAATCACTAAATATTCAAAACAGTTATTTAGATCAAAGCACATCCATGTGTTAGACTGGCCCAGTCAAAGCTGAAGTTTGCTATTCAACGACATTCTCCATTCAATCTGACTGAACTCAAGTTATTTTGCAAAGAAGAATGGGCACAAATTCAGTTACTAGTTGTGCAAAGCTGGTAGAGATACACCCCAAAAGACAGCGAAAGGGAGTCCTACACAGACTTCAGTTTTGATGGGCGTAGAATACAAACGTATGCCTTGCTTTTTAAATACTCTTCTGTAAAGAACATACATCCTTTTTCCTCGTCATCTCAACTATTTACTACTTTGTGTAGTACTTTGTATAAATCCGAATAAAATCAGTTTGTGGCTAAAACGTGCAAAATGTGAAGAGGAGTATGAAAACTTTTTGAGGCACTGTACAAAGGGAGCCAAAAAGACTCCAGTGAGAGGCAGATCAACTCTGTCCCTCAGTGAGCATCTGAGAAATCCCAATGTGACAAGTGATTGTGCATCTCTGGCCCTGCAGTGGTGCTTCCATCTGGTCAACATTATTATTATGGTAATTGTTTTCAGGTTTCGTTTCAGGGCTTCCTCATCCATTGATGATCCCTGTTAATAGACAGGTACGCTGGCAATGGGCAAACCAATGGGAGGGAGCGGGGTGGGGAGAGCGGGCGAGGCGGTGGGGTTCTGCTCTCACCTGCTGGGCTTAGCTGGAGCAGCTTGGCAGTGGGAAAGGGCTCGACCCGGCAGGGGCCAACTGTGAGACGTCCATGGATTTTTATTTTCCTGCAGGTCAAACAGGTGGCACTTTAACCACAGTGGTTTATGGTCAGATTATCTGTCCTATCAAGGCGTTAAGTGATGGCAAGGAATGATTCCCAGTGACAATCAAGTATTTTAAACTGAACTGAGGGGCAGTATTTGTGGTCTGGTCTCGTTTAATTTTACAATCCTTCCTTTGCTGCGACACTATTTGTTTCTCCTTTTGGCAAAACAGGACTCAAAAACACAGACAGATCACATTTCCAAGATGAAATGCTGGGAATGCTGATGTACCAGGAAAAATGTTACATATCTGAACATGCCCGACACAATTTCTAACCCATATCTTCTACGCTGCTAAAATAGTACAGCTTCATTTATTTATTTTTTTATATTTTCTGTTTTTGCTTTTATATTCTTCAACCCGGTAGCTATAAAGGTAAAAGGAAACCGAAAAAACCCTTTCTGTTTTTTTTTTCAACCTGAAGCTAGTATTTCTTCTTATGTTTAACTTGTAATATTATTAGTAGTAGTTTGTAGTATTAGTATCATTAATACTATATATATCGCTGTTCAGAACAATAAAAATGTTTGGTCCTTTGGTCCCTTGGGGGTGAAAGAATTGCAGTTCTAGTTTTGCTATTGGAAACCTCAGTGACCTCCAAGAGTCATAGTTCTGCGCTTGCTGAGAGACGGTGAGAGAATAAGAGAAAGAGGGAAAGCGAAAGAAAGTCTGTCAGTGGACGTATAGAATCGCTTCTTTACCCCACAGTTTTTTTATCTTCAAGTTTAAACCCTCATTTGTCCAGTAAAAGCCACAAGCGCCTCCTGGTTCCTTATATATATATATATTTATATATATATATATATATATATATATGTGTGTGTATATAATATGTATATAGAAATCTATTTGTTGTTGCTGCTTTTTTGTTTGTTGCTTACTTAACAATTCAAGTCTTAACAAGAAAATGTTCTGTTGTTCAGTCCCATCATGTCTCTTTTCCAGTTTTTCCATCTTCTGTGCCATCTGTTGCTGTTACGTCCCCTGTCGAAGCGCCTTTTTTTTCCTTCCTCTTCCACACCTCCTGTTACTGCTCTAACCTGTATCCTCGTGTGTTGATAAGAGTGTTGATATGTCTCCCAAAAGTCCTCACGTGTTGATTTTTTTAAAACATATGTTTGCTCTCAAAGAAAAAAAGCTGACCTCCTCCCAGATATCTTCAATTGTGTCCTCTAAACTCTGGAAAACAGGAGAAAGAAAGAGAGAGAGTAAAAAAGAAGAGAACAATTTTAAATTTCACTGCTCATTAAACTGTCAATCCAAAGATCCATTTCTTTAAACTTTGGATATTTCAGTATGGCTCCATTATATCAGTGTAATGGTCTGATGAGAGCAAAACCTACGCCAGCATACCAATCAGTCTTTGTCAATCACAATGATGACAGATTTTCCCACAATTATCATGACTGATGTGCTGCATGATAAAATCAACCACTTAGTCTCCATATTTCTGCACATTCCACATTTACTGAACATACAAATAAGATTTAAAATGATGTGACAAATTCACGGCACCCATGTGCCAAAACGTCTGTTGCAGAGTGACGGCGAACTCCAGATGTCCTCAAGCTAAAAGGAAGCATTACTGTAATCTTCTAATTAAAAGCATTTCTGTGTTTTATATTTTCTGGATCTAAAATAAAAAAGCGACATGTATTAGTCATCTTGTATAATTTGCTCTAAAAATCTCCCTTTTGCCTCTACTAAAAGTTTGGTTTTGTTGCTATGCTTGCATAATGCCACTTTTTTTCGTTGAAAGTGTTCTTAATTCTACAAATTCTCAGGCCTTCCTGTAAACACAACTTTTTCAAGGTATTACCAAATATAAAGAAATAAATATTAAAATGAAATATAAACTGCCAAAGTGTTTGTACCCCTTGAACCTTTTCACATTTTGTGACACTCAAACAGTGTCATGCCGTGGTGATGTTTTTCATCAGCAGGGATAGGAAAGAAACCTGTTAGAGGCAGCAAAAGACTTGGGACGAGGACAAAAAATTACCTTAAAGCAAGACAACAACAATAGAACTAGATATACAATAGAATGTTTAGATAAACAAGTATTTTTCTTTTAGAACAGCCGAATCAAAGTCCAGACGAATGGATAATTTGTGGCACAACTTGAACAAAATTGCTGTCCATCCTCTCCATCTAATTAGCTAAATTTTGCTAAGTTGTAAGGAAGAACAGGCACAAATTTTAGTAGCTGTAATTGCATATATTCTTTCCACTTTTCTAATATGCAAAATTATAGGTGTTGTGGAGAGTGAGGGCTGTTTAGAACAATAAGCTTGCCTCTTATGGTTCAGTCCATTTCTATGGTCATTTTACAGAACACATGGATATTTCTTTGGCCCATCTGTGACTCAAATATTTCACCTTGCTTTGGCACATGGCCATCAAGCAGGATTTATCCCCCTTGTGCTTGAAAACTGTGGATTTGTTACGATAACATTCTGCACACATAAC
This sequence comes from Crenichthys baileyi, assembly GCA_036173005.1. NCBI lineage: Eukaryota > Metazoa > Chordata > Actinopteri > Cyprinodontiformes > Goodeidae > Crenichthys > Crenichthys baileyi. The sequence continues at coordinate 61,131 of JAHHUM010002750.1, read as the reverse complement.
TGTGCTCAATTAAGACAGTGAGTTCTATATTTACTCTACATAGCTTCTTCAGGGGCTCTTTTAAAATTCTGGTCCCGATTCCCCTAAGCAAAGTCATATTTTTTCAGACTTTAGTAGCACAGTAGAACAATGAGCCAGCACAGTTTCTCTTAGAAAGTTTTCATGCTTTTCCTGACCTCTGTTTGACCTTCACAACTCCTTTTAAATGCCATTTTTTATTTACACAACAAACTGAGGAAACGGACCTGAAAGGACTTTGGTTCTCTTCTTTATCACCTTCTCCTTCTTTCTGGACATGCATTATTTACAATTTTAGAGTGCTAGGCCACTGTTTAGAGGTACATGTAGATGTTGATGGTCAGAAATGGTTTCAGTATTCATGAATCTTTGAATTTTGCATTATTTTGCCTTTGCTGATAATAATTTTAACTAGATTTAGCTCGACTTATGAATGATGCTCCAGTAATGTTCAAATAAATTAAATAGGAGAAATGGGTTGCCTAAAATGTTAACTAATTAGTTTAATACTTTTGGATATCATTTGGTCATATCATATACTGTTTTATCAAATATGTACAGAAACCAGTCATAGCTTTTCCAAAGGAGCCAGCAACATTTTAAAGCTGGAAAACTGAAGCCACATAGTTTGAACCCAAGTTAAATCTGAAGCTGACACAGAAACTTTAATATTTAACCAGTGAAACCATCTTAACCATTTTCAGCGCTCACCTGTGCTGCTGCAGTGAATACTGAAGGTAGGCTGTGTCAGTAAGGGCGGCTGGCATCCTTCGGTCTCTTTAGCTGGACTTTCAACCTTTTCATCCCGATTTGAAAGCCGTTCATGGCCTGAATAGCTGCCTGTGCGCTAGCAGGGTTGTCAAAGCTGACAAAACCTGTTAGGAAACAGATCAAATTTGATAAACTTACAAGACGAAAGGGTCAGGATGATGCCCAAAATACGCTTTATGCCAAAAATGTTTATGAAAGAAAGAGCGGTTGAGACATGTTGGGAGCTGTTGCTGTCAAAACAAATCACTCTCCTTTGTCCAGAGGAGATGTAATAATAAGTTGCTCTGTGGTTTTTGACCAGAATTTTGCAGTATATAAAAAGCAGCCTATTTTAGAGATTTCAATTAAACAATGACAGAAAACATTGTAGATCACTGATTCTGCCATATAAAGTAGTTTTAAAAAAAGTAATGACTAGCTTTAAAGGGTTTTTAAAAGTTCTTAACATTACAGACCAGGTTTGATGCTTTGCACTTACTGGACTTATTGGGTGCTTCATATTTCTTCACATTTAATCAATTTAGAGCCACAAATGTCAGAGTTTTTAACTGGAATTTTACATGATAGATCACTAAGTAATGGATAAATGTTTTCGAAGGTATTTGCAAATAAAAATATGAATTTGTATTGAACCCTCTTTAGTCAGATTCTCCAAAACAAAATCCCTCAAAACTAATTGCCCGGCCTTTTCTAATCCTCCCCCAGTGGTAGAAGAGTCGTAGAGAGCTTCTGCTGAACGAAAGCCTAAGAAGCACTGTTTACGTTTTCCTACAAGCCATTGTAGGGGCAACGAAATTATGTGAAAAAGGGTGCTGTAGCCAGATGAGAGCGAAAAAACTAAATTTTGTCCAAGGCACAAGATGATATTGATGGCAGAAAACTAAAACTGCATGTCACCCAGAGGACAACATCCCTATTGTGAAACATGGGAGTCGAAGCGTCATGCTGCGAGGATGCTTTATTTGAGGAGAGACAAGAATCCTCTTTGATGGGAAGATGGATGGAAGAGGGCAATTCTGGAAGAAAGTCTGCTAGAAGCTGCAAACCTTGAGACTGGGACAAAATATCGATACAAAATATCAAAATGGGGCTCAATACAAATGTAGACATGCTTATTTTTTTATTTATTTTGTGGCTCTAGTGACATTTATTATGTAATTTGACCAACAGGAAATGGGATGGAGAGAGAGAGAGTGGGAGACATGCCGCTTAGGGAAACAGGCCGGGACTCAAACCCTCTAGTAGTCTCAGCACATGGGACTTGCACTCCACCGTTGCACCCCCCTAAACTTTTTGTGTGTAAAAACATTTGAAAAAAATGTATCATTTCAATTACACTTCAGAATTAATCACCACTTCCTTTTTGCCAATTACATGAAATCTCAATAAAATACGTTAAAGGTCGAAAGGTATGACTTTTACAAAAAAATGCATTTAAAACTGACCAAAGATGAATTAGCATGTCATTGTGAAATGAAAGTTCAATCTACTCAAAAACAAACTGACAAGTTCAAGGTTGATGCCAGCCCATAAGTGCATTTTCCTCCAAAACACACCCCTCCTCAAACCTATGCTGAACATCCTGTCTCCATCATGTAGAAAAAGTAAGCCTTGAGATTTCAGTGACCAGAAACTGCAGTGGAGTGTGTCTCCGCTTGATGTGCTCCTTTGTGTCTGCGGTGCCATTAGGTACAGTTAATGACCTGTGAAAAAAACAACAGGGGCCTCGCCGCGGCCACAGCCACCTGGGAGAGACTGTGGCTGGCCTTCCTAGATCTGGTTTGGCCCATTAGGGGTGAAAGCTCAGCAGAGACGGTGAGGCCAGCATGAAAGTCTGAAGAAAATACAGAGGCAGTAAAAGGAGGTGACTTTCTGACCCACCACCAGCTAAACACATTTAGGCTGATGGAAAGAGAGCTGAAGCAGGCAGAGACTCCCCTCTACATAGTCTTGTCACAAATTACACATTTTCTGTTGGTATCTTGCCGTTTCGCACCCCATCAGTCTAAGTGTAACCTTTCTTGCTCGTTTCTAGATTAATTATACCACAGTGCTGCCTTCTTACCCAGGCTCAATATAATGTTGTAATTGTCTTGTGTACTACTCAATACTTTAAACAGATCTTTCATGAGTATCTGTTTCTAGGCCTACTACTCAAACAACAGCATTCAGACACAGCGATACTTTTTTCTCAAGGTTTTGAGATTCCTTTTAGGTAAAAACAATTTGGTGCTTTACAAAGGTCCTCCCCTGAACGTCACTGTGTAGTTCATTGGTACTTGTGAGGTCAAGTTAGTGTGCACATTTGCTGGAGCTAAATGGAAACTTGAAGCGCGGAGATGTGTGATTCAGCCTCAGCAGTTGAAGATTACCAGAAATAAGGGGTTACAGAATGTTGAAAAAGATACTGATATAGCACCTCGAGGTTTCCGGGTCAGGCATCTGCCAAAGTGAAACAAGGACATCAAGTCTGATCGACTGCATCTAGGCAAGTTTGGAAACAATGTACTCAGAGCATCTTTTCCTCAGTGCTCATACCAAAACGCAAACAGTCATCAAGATGCAAATTCAAGTCAGTCTGTTTGGGTTAAGATCAATCCTCACAGTCTCTAAGTTGTCAAACACTGTCAGAGCCATAAAAAAAGTTATGGAAACAAATGTTTCCCAGGACTTTTGGAAGAGAAACAGGCCCACAGCATCACAGATACTCCACCATGCTTATCAATAGGCATGAGGTGCTTTTTCACACATTTATTCTTTGTTTTACATCAAAACAACTTGGAGTGTTAGTTGAAGATTCCCTCCATCTGTATCTCATCTGACCAATACAAATTATTCCAGTTACTTCCAAGTTTAGCAAACTCCACATGTTTAAGGTTGTGATTGCAGGACGGAAAATGTTTTTTTCAGCAAAACTCCCAAACAGCTGGTTGGCATGTGTTGGGCTTTTTAAAGTTGTTATGGAGACATGGTTTGATTTCAAGATGCACATCTTTGCTTTGACCTTGGAGTACACACAACAGGTTGGTTTCAGCAATCTGATAAAGGATCTCAGACTCCATGGTTTTTCAAACCAACCAAAGCCACCTGAACACATCAAACCCTCACACACAGTTTAGCATAGGCAATAGTTTAAAAGGATGAAGATATAATTAAACATACCAGTAGGTCATAGTATTAAACTGCTGTTTACTACCTGGAAATAAAACTTTAAGAACAATCAGAGGACAAGGAAGAAGTAGACAAAAATGGATGACAATCAACTTGCTACTTCTGCAGTCTGCACAGTCATTTAATCAGAGAATAACATCCAGAATCTCACTCTTTTTTACTGGCTATTGACAAAGCATGCAGTTGGGTCAGTAATCATTTCGCATTATCTGACTGTGTTCAGATTCTGCTCACAAAATCGAATATGTGATTGACTTCAACTGAGGTTGGGTCGGGTGTATTCCCTTTATACACTTGTAGATTAGTGACTTTACCCCTCGCATGCTGACAGACCTGCAACAGTACCTATTGTTGCTATTGTTATTTCGTAACATTCCTTACTGAATAAATGTACTAAAATTTAAGGTTGGATTTTTCAGTGTGAGTTTACGCTACTGCAATAACAGATTTTTTTTACATATTGTATATTTTCAAGGGGTGCCAATAAGTGTGATTGGATCTGTACATGCAGTTTGTAACTCACCAAAGCACTTGCTCTGGTTGGTTGCCCGGTCCATGAAGACCTTAGAAGAGATGACTGTACCAAAGGGCAAAAACATCTGCATGAGTTCATTGTCTCCAAACTCCTGTGGCAGGTGGTAGATGAAGAGATTACATCCCTCTGGGCCTGAACATACAAAAGGAAAAACACATCAACGTGTCAATTGCCTTTCTAGAGCCTTATTAAATTATACAACAAGATAGCTAGAGAGACACAATTGTCTATTTAACTGATCTTCAGTGGTTTTCAACATTTCATTCACAACTGGTACCTGCACTTTTCCTCAATTTTTTGCTACTCAAATAGTAACTCAACAGCCTAATTTACAAATAATTAAGAATGTACTTCAAAGTTAGAACATATGTCTCTTAATATCATGTCAACCCATTACTTATAAACTGGGTTCCTACACATTTTTCATTTGAAAATTTGATTTATATCCAGACTCAAAAAAGCTAATGTTGTTGTATACAAAACTAGACTATGAATTTATAGTAAATCTTTGTCTAGTTTTCCTTATTGTTTTTTCTATACTTAGAAAACACTATACTTAAAATTAAATTTTTATATTTTTCATTATTTTCCTATGTCAGAACCCTTTTTTAAAATCATGTAAAAATACTTTACTGACAAACTTATTATATTGAGTCCCGTTGGCAATATCTGCAGAATTTCCATCAGATACAGTTTTTCTTTGTTCCTCTTTTTACAGTTATGCAGCAGGTGTTAACAAAAGAATCACCATGATCCATTTTAAATAATTCCATGAAAGCTGCCCCAGTCTTTCTGCTTCTACATTTTCATAACTTTTGTCCCCCCTGGCTGCAGCATCATGCTTCTTAAAGGTTTATTACAATGGATTTTATTGTTACTTATAAAAAAAAACATATGACTATGATCATAAAAACGGAAAATTTAATACAGACGCATTATCTCTGCTCTCTATCTATCTATACTGTATCTTTATGGTGTGTATAATGTATAAGTTACCTCAGATTAGGTGTGAAATGTAATATTGTTTCCTAAACCTTTCCCCTCTATTTACCCATTCCACAGAATTGAGATGTGTACACTGTAAAAGCAATATTGGTCTCTCATGCTCATCTCTGCTTTTTATATCCATTACAGGAGGATGGGTTGTGTGAAGTGTGAAAGTAATAACGTTCTCTCACCCTCACCTTCTCTCTGCTGCTGCTGCTGGATGACCTGCGGCGGCTGGGGTAGTGTTTGACCAATGGGAGTCAGTGTGGTGGCTGGGTAGATTGCTGCAGAAAGGTGCAGAGAAAGACAGACTGAGAAGGATGTCAAGGATGCTTAAGGTCGATCATACAGGCGTAACGTGTCCAATCAAAGGCGCTCTGATGTTGTGTTCTGATGCACTGTAAACAGCCTGTGGTAATTGTCTGGTAGCTACTACATGTTTGGCATTTATGAGCAGGTGAGTCAAGCAGCAACGGAAGCCTCCTGTGTATCCTCTCACCTGTATATTGCTGTACGCCAGTGAAGGCTTGCTGCAGGGTGTCGGCGGCGGTGGGGCTCTGGGTGGAGTAGGGCGGCAGGCCATTGGTGTACACTGTTTCGACGGCGGGGTGCCCGTTGGGCTGATGAGGGATGCCGGTGAATCCGTTGACGATGGGTGTGACGATGCTGGGCACGGCGGAGGTGGTGATGTTCGCTGGCGGAGAGCTGAGGCCTGTTGGGAATAAGGTTCACCTTTACTGCATGTGGAGCAAACCATCCCTATAGACTTATTTGTTACTAAAAAAACATTGGCTCCTATGCAGATGGACACATAGACACAAACAACACACACACACACACACACATGATATACTGCCTCCTCTTTCTAATGCAAGGACACGGGTGCGATGTGGGTCTGTCACATATCCGCCGTTTGTCGTGACACATCCTGCAGAATAGCTCGGAAGTCAACCTGTGAAAAATGAGCCTGTCTGTTGTGTTTGTGCGATACCCCGCTAGCTCCTATTGCTCAAGATGATGAAACCACTATGCAACTTCAGAGCAAAACAAAAAAGCAAAAAAGAGGGGGAAAAAAGGAAAAAGCTGTGGTGTAGATAGAGGCAGATTACAGAAGGAGATTTGCTTGAATGAGCAGGTAGTTTATACTCAAATATGTCTCTTACTTTTATACCTACGAAATGAAATACAATAAAAAAGTTGGCAGTTTGACAAATGGGTGGGTCATAACATATATGGTACAAGCCTGACAGGCTGCTGCAGAGAGGTTCATGAGTGAAATCAAAATGCAGGCATCCTGTTCTCTGCTGTTCAATGCATTTTTAAAAGAACCCCTCGGTTAAGAAAGTGCTTCCAATTATGCCGGGGAATGTCAAAGTACCCATTTGGAGGAGAATCTCACTTTGTGTTGGCCCGCCTATAAAGGATGTTCTTCATGGTGAAGCATTTCGAGTCAGCTGAGAAACAGCTCCCCGGAGGACCACTTCTCAATCTGGAAGCCCTCAAATCCTGATTGGACGGACTACCTAGGTTGTCACCGAAACCCTTGAGCAACATTTCATATCCCCACAAGCTGGTACCTCAGTGAGGACCCCGCTGTGAGTGGCAGTTCAGGGCAGCTAAAGAATCACAGCCACATAGAGAGTTGACGCTGAAATGGAAGTGAAAATAGCTGAGGTGCCGGTAAAGAAAGTGTGTAGGGTTACCTTTATTATTCTCTACTTACCACAGGGTTCAGTACTTGGGCCAATTCTCTTTACTATATATATGCTCCCAATAGGTCAAATTATCAGGCAGCATAGGATACATTTTCAGTGTTACGCTGCTGATACTCAGCTTTACTTTTCCATAAATCCTGATGAACCCAACCAGTTCGATAGACTACAAGCATGTCTGGAAGATATAAAAACTTGCATGACTTTAAATTTTTTGCTTCTAAATTCAGACAAGACAGAAGTTGTCCAGAGTCTTTAAAAAAGAAACTGCTTAGTCAATCACTTAACCTGGATGGCATTAAATAGTAAACAACCTTGGTGTTATTTTTGACCAGGACATGTCATTTAAATCCCATATTAAACAGGTTTCTAGGATTTCCTTCTTTCACCTCCAGAACATTGCCAAAATTAGAAATATCCTACCCAGGAGTGATGCTGAAAAACTAGTCCATGCATTGGTTACTTCAAGGCTGGACTATTGTAATTCTTTACTATCAGGATGTCCACAAAATGCAGTTAAAATCCTTCAGCTGATTCAAAATGCTGCAGCATGTCAAGATGAGATCATATTTCTCCTATTTTAGCGTCCCTTCATTGGCTCCCTGTTAAATCCAGAATAGAAATTAAAATTCTCCTCCTCACATATAAAGCCCTTAATGATCTAGCTCCATCATACATCAGAGATCTGATTGTTCCATATGTTCCTAACAGAGCACTTCGTTCTCAGACTGCAGGTTTACTGGTGGTTCCTAGAGTCTCTAGAAGTAGAATGGGAGGCAGATCCTTTAGTTATCAGGCTCCTCTCCTGTGGAACCAGCTCCCGGTTTTGGTCTGTGAGGTGGACACCCTGTCTACTTTTAAGGCTAGGCTTAAAACTTTCCTTTTTGATAAAGCTTATAGTTAGAGTGGCTTAGTTTATCAGGGAGGGAGCCTTCCTCCATCCCTGTTGGATGGAGTAAGGGGGAGTCAGGTTTAGCCTAAACCGGCTCAGTTATGGTTGAGGTGCAAACACACCCTCCATTTCTGCTACCTGTATGACCCCTTCTCTTTTCCAATAGTTATAATCAGTCTGACAGAGGGAGGTATCCCAATCCTTGTGGTTTTTAGTAAAACAATGACCATCAGTGGGACCCTTTGTGGGGTGCCTTGAAACGACTTTGTTGAAATTAAGCGCCGTTTAACTAAATAATCTGAACTGAAACTTTCTGTGTAGTTATGCTGCTATAGGCTTAGACTGCTGGAGGACATAATGACCACTTTCAGCTTTTAACTTTATGTTCTCTCTTTTCTCTTCCTAGAAGCTACACCTGGCCTGACTCTGTGTCTACCTGTGACACCTTTCTGGAGAGGGGCATCGTCCAAGCTTCTGCTGGCAACAACTTAATGCTCACCCTCTACCGATGATCCACATGGCCCTGTCTTTTAGTGTTTAACCCTTTCTCTCTCCTAGACATGGCGATTGACTGAGCTTTTTCTGTGACTAACTCTATGTGCTCTCTTTCAGACTCTTACCTTGAAAACTGGCTCAGAGTTTAAAGGAGCTACATCCATTAACATTTACTTTTCCTTCCCAAAGAAAGTACTCCTGGATCAGTGCTTCTTTGTTCTCTTTGTGTCTCTGCTCTGTTCTCTCAAACCCCCAGTCGGTCATGGCAGATGGCCGCTCACACTGAGCCTGGTTCTGCTGGAGGTTTCTTCCTGTTAAAAGGGAGTTTTTCCTCTCCACTGTCGCTACATGCATGCTCAGTATGAGGGATTGCTGCAAAGTCAACGCCAGTGACTGTCCACTGTCTCTACATGCTCATCTGGGAGGAGGGAATGCTGCAAGTCACTGACTGGATGCAATCTGCTGGGTTTCCTTAGACAGAAAAACTTTTTATCCATTTTGAATAAATAAATAACTCTGACTGCACTGTTCAATGTGAAGTGCCTTGAGACAACATGTGTTGTGAATTGGCGCTATATAAATAAAACTGAATTGAATTGAATTGAATTATGACTCTTTTTTTTTTATGCTCTTTTATCTTCTCTCATACCACATCTGTCTCAGCACTGAAGCTAGAAGGAAGATGACAGTCAACAACACTGGTGACCAGGGGAAGTTTCTCGGCCCAGTGAGACTTGTTGTATCTTTTGCAAAGGTTTCCTCTATTTTTTTCGTCTTTTTTTAGAATCCTCCCCGTGATAGCTTTTTTCCTGCGAAGCTGTGATGAATTAGACCACAGCTTCAGACCATTCTCCTATCAGGACCCAGGAGACTGCCGCTCCTACTTTGAGAGCTGGAGGCAGCTATAGTCTGCCCGGGCCACACGCACTCAACTGTACCACCAGATAATGCATCCTCTCCATCATCAAGCAAATTCATTTCCCAAAGCTTAGCACTGTTTTTGGAGAGCACGTTTTTATATGCTCACCAGTTGTGACAGTGGAAGGAACTAGTAGTGTCCTGGAAAAGTATTTATGCTGCTTGAACTTTATTGGGATTTTATGTGATAGACCAACATAAATTAGCAGATGATTGTGAGATATAAGGAAAGTATTTTTATTTTCAGCACTCTGCCAGGTAATTTTTAGTAGGACTACAGTTTGGGGTATTTCTATGCCAGCTTTACACATTTTAGACCCCAGAAATTCTTGCCCATTTGAACTTCTGTAATTTTCTTCCAGGATTTCCAAATGTTTAGACCCAGCCATCTTCCCGTCTGTTTTGACCATCTTCCCTATCCCTGCTGAAGAAAAGCATCACCACACCATGGCATCATCAGACAATTTTAGTTTCTACCACACATTATACTTGGCATTTTACTGAAATTTCAACCTGAAAAGACTCACAATAAGAAACAAGATGGCGATTAGAGAAGTTTATTGATAAAAGTTAATATCTTGGGCGCTTGGACCCCGGAGGAAGACATGAATGCTGAGAATGACATGAGCTTGAATTAACGTCTTAGGCTTAGACTTAGATAAGTCTTCCCCCCCTAGGGATCTGGTGGTGGAGTGAATGCCTATGAAGGTAAGGGAGCCGGGAGGAGTATGGAAGGTAGATGGTGGAGGTGGGGCGGAGGAGGGTTGAAGCTCAGCTGAAGAGCGGGGAATCCATGACTGGAGGTCCTTAAAAGCGAAGCCTCGGAGGATGATTGATTGAAGACACATGCAGATCTGACACTGATTGGATGGACGAGAGACACACGGTGGAGTCATAGGATGGCCCGGGGTGGGGGTAAGTCTTTCAGTTTGAATTTTCGTCAAAACTCCATTTTCCAAATCGATCTTATCTGACCAGTGCACCTGTTTTGTTCATTGTTTTTGTTGCTATCTCCATGATTCCTGTGTTTATGTCTGTAAGTTCATCATTCTGTGCTTTAAATTAAATCCATCCACCATGCACCTGCTGATGTCCTGTTGCCGCTTTGGTCCTGAATAACCGCAAACTCTGACAGTGTCTCTTCTACATGGCTTGTGCCAAACTGCAAATGGGACTTCTTTTGGCTTTCTTTCAGCAATGGCTTTCTTCCTTCCACTCTTCCACTAAAGCCAGATTTGTGAAGTGCCCAACTAATTGTTATTCCATTCATTTTCTACCACCTGAGCTTTGGATCTCTGCAGTCCCTCCAGAGTTACCATGGCCCTCTTTGCTGATTCTCTGATTAATCCTCTCCCTGCAGATCCTACCAGTTTAGGTAAGCAGCCATCTCTTGATACATTAGTATTTGTACAATAGGCTTACAATTTTCCGAATTATGAACTCCGCAGTGCTCTTTAATGTTCTCAAAACTCTCGATGTTAATTTTATAACCTAACCCTGTTTTAAACTACTGCAAAACTTCATCCCTGTTCTGTCTGGTGTGTTCCTTGCTTTTCATGATGTTGTATGATCACTAACTTTCTCTAACAAATCTCTGAGGCAGGTGGTTAGATTGGATTTTTTTGGAAAGGTTGGTTGAAAGGGGGTTGAATACAATATACAGTTTGAGACACTTCATATTTTTGTATTAAAAAAAAAAGAAAAATGAAAACCATGCATCATCTTCCATCATTACATGAAATCAAAATAAAGATCTATTTCATTCTGTATATTACATTTTAAAATGTGAATACGTTCCCTTGGTACCATGGAATTGCAATATTTGTACTATTGGACTACTGCGTAAAACGTAAATATTTATACTTCTGCTCTAAACTAAACAAGTGAGGACAAACTTTGTGCACCACTTTGTCCACCACAAGATGCAACCCTTATAAAATATTGTGACTGTAACCTAATAAAATGTGGAGGCAAGAGATATCAAGAGATATTAATATTATTAATATTATTGCAAAGCACTGTAGCGGACACTGTTGACACCTTACATATGACAGTTTCAGCGTAGCGGTAAAGGGATACAGTACAGCCTCGCCATCTTGTAGCAAAACAAAGGAATCTTTCATGGAGGGACCATTTATGTGTTACAATGTTCCAATATCCAGCATGAGCAAAGCCTACAAAATTCTCTCCTCCATTGAAATGAGAAAGTATTTCCTACTGTCCTAAAATGGCAAATAAGACATTTTAATGTATACTGGGCTAGACATATAGTTCTGCTTTAGTGGAAAATTGTATTCATAGCTAGTTTACAATGCACATGCAACAGTGCAGATCTACATGCGGCTGTCAGCTTGTGCAGTGAGTATCGGTCCGTAATAATGACATGTTGTTCCCCAGTTGGGCATGGTTAAATACAAGGCTATGGGGCAGCAGATTATATGTTCTATAGAGCTGGAGCTTTACTAAGAATTCTTTACTCGCTCTAAGGGAGTCCACACTGCGAAACATTATGGATAAGAGTATGTCACATGCATTTATTTATGCCATGAATACAAAATGACATCCACATTACTGTCGATTCTTCTGAGGAAGGGAAACTGTTGATTTGCTCTCTGCAGTGATTGCCTCATGGAGCAAGTCTTCGAATATGACAGAGGTATTTATTATGCTAATTATACATTCAAATCATCGAGGAATGCCATACCCGTGCTGGAGAGTGCAGTCATTACCAGCACAAGGGCTGTCTTTTGCTGGAGCAAGTAATAAGCACTCAAAACAGATGCTTTCATCTAACTGATTTAAAATGTGATGCATTTACAGTCAAGGAGAAAATGTCTTTCTGCTGTGAATAATAAATCTGAGTATGGGAGGAAGAGCTTTTTCAAAGACCAGCTAGCATACCAATAAAAAACCATACGACGCTAAACCCTGGCCTTTAAATAAGTAATATGTATCTCTATCAACTTGTATGTAATGCAACACATCTTTAAATGCACATACCTGTCACAATTGAAATCCTACTTTTATTAAGACATAGTATGTTCAGTTGTTTGTGATGCATGATTTTTAATAGTGCTGCCTTTAACATGTGCTACTGACAGATCTTAAGCGTCTGCCTTGGGAGAATAATCAGTGATGTGCATTTCTCTTATATGAATCATACCTTTGAATTATGTTGCTGACATGGTGACCCCACTCTAATTCTTTCTTATTTATCAACAGTGTTAAAGATGTTTTCCACTGGCCAAGGGCTTGTCTTTTTCATTTTACAAACCATATGCATGAGCATAATCTATACACTGGATAAGAAGAAGTAAAAACTAAATTTGAACAGTCTATTATTTTTACTTGATTAGTAGTTAGGATTTTCAAATCAAGGGACTTTTACATAGTCTGTGTCAGAGCACCTGCAACAGTTTTCATGGCCATTTAAAAATATAAATCACATTATTGTTTGCATGATTTGCAAACAAATATAACGGGGCATTCCAATTATTTTGTTAACCTAGGTTTCTCCTAACAATTAGTTTTACACCCTTCATACTGATGTTTACTTCTTGTCTGTCCGTGTCATGTGGCCTGCTTATGGGCCATTTCCACACAGCAACTGTTGGTGTAGAGATAAGTTGCTAAAGCAACAGTCAAAAAAATTGATAACATTTAAACCAAAGTTTATGGAGCAGGAGAACATTTTCTTTAAGTTTTGCCATCTACAATTATATGGAACCCTACGTGGTAAATGATCAAAAAGTCATATCAAAACAGAGAATAAACATGCTAGCATTAGCTTAAGAGTTCATCAAACTGATCTGCATAAAAACATAATCAGCATCTGTTGATATCCAGAAAAACAGATACAGCGGCGTCCAGAATGCATTAGGTGAGTCAGTTAGGTACATGTAAATCTGATTAAACATAAAATGGTATTTTACTGTATATACATGGCACTGCTTTTGATTAAGTATTGGACTGGGAGTCGGTATATGCATATACATACTCTAAAATAACTAAAGTGACCAGTATTAGGAACAAAATAAAATCCTGATGTTGACAGGTCTAACTAGCAGCATCATACTGTTTTAGACAGTAATCAATGGTTTTTGACAGTAATAAAGCACCAACGTTCAGTAAGCAAAAAAACATCCTGCAAAGCTATCAGTGTTTCCCTTCCGTCCATGCTGACTAAACAGAAGTACTGTAGCACTGTTTTAGATAATGGGTTCCAATTACTGGCTGGTGTCCCACATTATCTCAGAAAGACTACTATTTTTTAGTTTCGACTGCATCCTCTTGAGCTAATCCTCATTCAGACTGTATCCTTGATTTATTTACTCATAGGCATTTAAAAACTTCACCAATCAACTATGAAAATCTTCATGAAAGGTAGAAACCCTAAATACAAATCTACTAATCCATGATTTTACTTGCTCATGATCAAAAGATGCAGAACCTAAATTCTGTCATGTGGAAGTTCTTAACCTTCCTGTACGAAAGCCTTTGAAAAGCTTAGAATTTTTTGGTTGTATTGACCGAATGTGCCAGCATTGCATTGATTATAAAACTCCCATTTAAATGATAGTCGCAAATGCATAGCGAGTCCCTGCGACAGTTTCGCAGGGACTCAGGGGCTCGCAGGGACTCAATCCAGAAACAGAGAAAAAAAAACAATGAAACATGCTTTGAAGCCTGGTCATTGATGTGCCATAGCTCCCCCAAACAGTGTTGGAAACATGTGTATTATCAAGGATATCAATGAATTGTGCACAGGAATATGAAAAAACATGTTGAGGACTTTACTTTCTTTAGCTTTGTCTGCTCTCCGTCTGAGGCCATTATGCATGCAGTGCACTGACCACAGCAATGTGCCAGACGTTTCAGATCCCTAAGCAGGCCAGCTTCTGAAGCTGCAGGTAAAAGTTTTGCTTTGATCCGAGTAAGGAAGGAGCTGTGATTCTGGTTGTAAAAAGCACATGCACAGAGAAGGACAAGGCCAATAACCTTTTGGTGAAGTTCAATATCCTAGAGATAATGTCTTTACCCTTGAAGATACAATTAATCTAATCTTTAATGAGCAATGTGTAGATGTAAAATGGGGGTTGTTCATGTTACTGCTAGCCTGGAGATACTAAACCCACGTTCATTATGAAGAAGAAACATTTATGTTTCAATATTGACATAAAGGACACCTAAATCAGAAAAGTGTCGCAGCACAGAAACTGTAATATGGAAAACACATGATGATCTCATACATAATCTGAGTTTTCCAAGGGGACCAAGTATTGAGTTCTTGATGTCAGCTATGGTATCAGATGGTCTAAGCAAAAGTCAAACAGCAAAGCAGCCCTAGCCAAACTGGTTGGAGTTTCAGGGATGGATAAATTTAATATTTTTTATGAACATTAAGCTGCGGTCTAACCATTTTTATCTTGCAACATTGTATGTTGGTGTATTTGAAAATTAGTGTGACTTGAAGAAATGAAGTGCATTTGTGGACACTGTTTTACTGCTAATTATAGAGTAAGTTATGTTTGCTTTAACTCCATCAGTTGTTTTAGTTTTTCTTTTTCTATGCTAAATGATTGTGTGACCATAAGAGGATGCAAATATGATGTTTATATATAGGGTCTATAAAGTGGTCAGTAGATTATGAGCTAAATTAATAAAAAAAAATAGGTTGGACTGTCGTGCTGTTGTAGCCACTTCAAACATTCGGCTTGCTTTGGTGAGTAATTTTTTTTCAGTGTAGACAGTGGCAATATTCTTTTAGTTATTCTAAATGAGTCAGTGTCTCACTATCCCTTCTCTGATTGATTAGCATTGTAGGCCAGTGGGACTTGTCCTAACTGTTCATTGATTTCAGTTATGTATTCATTGCTTGTTCTCACAGGTTTACATAGTGCACCTTTAAGGAAAGGAATCAAAACAGACTAAACTTTACAGAGTGAAATGCACTGAAAGCTGAAGGTCAACTCGCATGTGTTCATCTAGCCTGCCGTTTTATTCAGATCTGATTTGATGCGTCACTCCATTATTAGATCTTTAGAATATGTAGTCACAAGCCTGTTTTATTATTTATTATTTTATTGAATATAAACGTTTTACCTTATTCGTGCTCATCATCTGCTTGTTTTGGAATTAATGTTTCTATAAACCGCATGGCCAGAATCCACAGAAGACAGGTAGTATTAAGAAAGATCAGCACGTCAGACAGCTCTTTAGTTTCCTGGTGTTTGTCACCATGAAAGGGTTCTGCATCATTGGTATAACCGTGTTTGAATCCAACAGGGATGTCGTGCCACATTCAGTCTGTCTGTCAGTGGGTTGTCCCTGGCTGTGCAGTGTCTACAATGCATTTTGTCTAATGTGCACTTGTGCATCTTGTATGTCTTCACTGCAGAACAATACCATACAGCAGAACATTAGAGCGACTTTGATTACACCCTTCTCTCATCCCAAACAAAGCATCCTTGACACTGCATGTTCTTTGCCACATATACCCAGCGGGATGCGCATCTCTCTCCATTTCTCCCTTTCTTTTACTGTATTTATCTCTCCCTCTCCCTCATTCCATATCTCCAGTTTTCTCTCTCTCCTTGGTTTTGTTTAACTTTCTTTTCTTCTGCAGTGCTTAGGGAGCAGCACCTGGTGAACATTATTTTCAAAAAGCATCATCGTGCATCATTGTAAGGATACATTCTCTAATCAGCTGAGCCATCTGGCAAACGGCTTATGCACCATCAAGCCTAAATGCTTTGCATCTGTTGATCGAGTGCATGTCTCATTGTTTTTTGGAGAGACACCCTTAACTTCTGAATCTCTATGCTACCAAACAAATTTTTGTTTGTCATAAATGTTGTTCACCAGATCATTTCAATAAAAGATGACTATAAAAGTACTGATAGACAGCCACTCTCAGTTTAGATGTACCTTTCATACTTAACAGAAAAAGTGAAACATAAACAGATTTTAAAACTATAATTTGATTGATGAGACAACTTTAATGCATAAGTTAAGCTTCAGCCAAAGTAGAGACGCACTCTAAAATAAGATTAGGATATTATGATGAATTATTCCACTGAATCATGGCAGGCATCCTACAGTCTCTCAGTAGTGTCAGAATTCCTTGGCCTACTTTCACAGACAGCCTTGCCAGTAACGTTATGTATTCCTTCAATGAACTCTAAATGTGTCACAGTCACAAGAAGGAGGTTTTGTGTGTGTGGTGGTGTGTGTGTGTGTGTGTGTGGGGGGGGGGGGGGGGGGGGGAGGGAGGAGGGTGGGGGCAGCTGATAGGGGCATACAACTCGAATCAGCAAGCTAGGGTACCAACTCCAGCAGCTGCCGCCAAATCAAATAAATGAATGACAGTCCTTGAGACTTTTTGATAGCCATCCTTCTTGCTAAGAATTCTGGATGTATTACTGTCAATAAGAAAAGGTAAGATGGTGAAAACTACATAAACAGCAATATTTCTCACATAACTGATTCACATGGTGAAACTGTTGCAGCGAGGCCTGCCTTCCTCAGGTGAAAGCTTTGAACCTATTTCCACTGCATTTCTCCAGCTCACTTTATAATGTGGGCTGCACGGTGGCGCAGTTGGTAGCACTGTTGCCTTGCAGCAAAAAGGTCCTGGGTTCGATTCCTGGTCGGGGGTTTTACTGCATGGAGTTTGCATGTTCTCCCCGTGCATGCATGGGTTCTCACCGGGTACTCCGGCTTCCTCCCACAGTCCAAAGACATGCCTGTTAGGTTAATTGGTCACTCTAAATTGCCCTTAGGTGTATGAATGTGTGTGTGCATGGTTGCTTGTGTGTTGCCCTGCGATGGACTGGCGACCTGTCCAGGGTGTACCCCGCCTCTCGCCCATAGACTGCTCGAGATAGGCACCAGCTTCCCCGTGACCCACTATGGAATAAACGGTAGAAACTGACTGTCTTTATAATGTCTTAGAAAAAAGTCTTATTCCTGCAAGGTAGTGACCAAGTGTTTCTCCTGACTCTTCTTTGTATGTGCAACAAAAAAAAGCTACGATCCATCCCGCAGACTGAACATTATAGTTTAAAATTACCTAATATCACTACCTGCTTATCTGTCTTTATGTATACTATCTCTATCATAGGAGTATGTATTCTTTCCCAAAGCTAGGTTTGTAGCTTATAAAAATGGCAAGCTATGCGTATATGAACTCAATTTTCCGTTGTCATAAGCTGAAGTTTTCCACATGACAAAGGCAAAATCAGCTACCGAGATACCGCTTCAGTTTTCTATAGACCACAGCTTGAGAGAAGCAAAAGCAATCCAAGTTGACTGGTGGATAAAGCCTTTTACACAAACACTCCCACCCATGACACACACACACTAACTGAGCTCCTTGCAATGCGATTGCTCTATCTTAAATCAGCAACATTGTGTTGCAAAAATACAGGTATGCACACCAAACACAAAGGTCTGAATTGCAGTACTGTCATTGCTTTTACCCATCAAAAATAAGAGCTTCTCAGCAAGACTGAGCTCTGGTTTTAATCACTGTCTCAGATTGATTATGCCTGCCCAAAAGTGCACAGTTTGCAATAAAAACATCAAAGTAAATATTTGACAAATGACTCTTCTTTCTACATATATCATCTAGTGTTGAAGATGATACTGTGTGCAACTATGGCACAGTATTACTTTAGGCAGATATTTACATTTGGCTTTAGGTAGAGATGTCTATGACTCACTGTGCCATTTTTTTAGGGTGCAATGCTTTTCAAAATTAAGAACTGGGAGCAAATGTTGATCGAATCCACACTGGGTCAAAATTATATAAAAAGGCTCAAATATATACATATACCCCAACAAATATTTAATCAAATCTCATTTAGCAAACTACACCTTACCGCACACATTTTGTAGCTATCAACAAGCTGGCATGATTTTAGGTGGATAATTCAGCATTTTTTGTTGCAGAATTCTGAGTCATTTGTTGGTTTCCTGACTTTAACGCCTAGTCTAAAATGTTCTTATAAGGATAAGGTGCAGGATCATTCAAGAAACCTAATCTTAGTCTGCTTTATCAATGCCAAATCCAGATTCAATGCATGTTTGGGATGATTCTTCCACAGGGAAACTCAAAGTTGTCCAAGTTCCAATATAGAAGGCAACAGAGGCAGTTCTCCTCCATACTCTGCTATACATCATGCAGTGCTCCAATAATCAAACTTGCTTCATTGTGAACAGTAATAGTGATCGTCCAGAAGGCTCCTGTTCATAGCTTAAGCCTGGGTAATTCCTGGGTTTTTCTGAACATCTTAACAAACTATGCTAAGATATAGCAATTTAGGAAAGGTGGTTGAACCTTGGATTGAAATGATTGTTCCAAAGGGACAATGATCCAAAAAACACATCGTTTGGATTGGGTAAATTAGGCTTCTGGAATTTGCTCTCCAAATCCTCAAACATGAAACTATTCACTATTTGTAAATGTTTTGCTTAATATTTATTGTTATTTTTCTTCTTCTTATTTGTCTTCTCTACATTATCAGGTGTTTTCTTCATCTGCTTTGTTTTTGGCACCACCCTCTGACAGGATATTTTTGTACCTCCAAGTGCGTACAGGCAACGTCATCACAAAAATCTGAAAAAATCTTCATATGCTTGGCGACCGAAAGGACACGGAAGCTTGACCTAAGTACCACTAGGTGTACGTATGCATTTGTGCCTAAATGTGCAATTCTGACCCAGTGTAGAACAGAAAAAAATTACAACTCAAAAATGTGCACCCAATCAATGTTTTTCAAATTTGTTGAACTTCTTGCATCATTAAAAGAACAAAATGCAGTACATCCATGCCCCCAAAGAGTTCATGTCCACATATGGCTTGTTACTGTATTTTATCCTTCAAGTTCTGATTAAGGTCAGACATGTGCGTGGGAAGACCCAATGAACACATGCTGAGAAAACAACAAAACATTTTTCCCCATAAAAGAAAAACAAAACAAAACAAAAAACAGCTCAACAATAGTTAGAGTGCCACAGGTTTTGTAGAAACTGAATTCCTATGATGGCTTTAAAGAGCATTTAAAACAAATCTCTCTGTGCTGGTGATGGCTGTGTCTCTCAGACGAGTGGCTTTAAAGTTACCAAAGACTTTGCAGTAAACAACTGAACACTGCTGAGATGACAAAGTATGAGAGCAGAGCACAACAAAGACTGAGATACTGTATAATTTATTTAGGCTTATGCTTTTGGTGAGTGAAGAATCTTGAAGTTCTGTCTAAAGGAAAATGAAACACTGCTGAATAAGCAAATCTTATGCAGTGGGTAGGAGTTTCAAAGTCCTTTCCTTTCCTCTGTAATGTATGTGCACGGAAGCTGTTTGTTATGGAAAACAAAACCAACTGCTTGCAGACCGTCGGCAAGTGCTTCAAAGCACAAGGTCAAAATTCTATGGGGAAATTAATGCCTTATCTGTAAACTTAGTAATTGATATTCTTTACTCTTCTGCTGCTACTGTAACCTCAAATCTCCACATTCACAAACAACATAAACATGCAAATCTCATCTAACTTTCTCTTCCCTCCACAGGAATAACTTTGGTTTTCCAATAAATAGACACTCTTTTTAAAGACCATACTGCAGATCTAGCTTTGTGTGCACACACACACACACACACGCACACACACACACACACGGCAAGATAAACACAGAAATTATTAAAACACGCTTTAGCTTGCTGCTGTGGTACAGAAACACAATCACAAAAGGAAAGGAAAAGAAACTGAGTGCTCACCCAGGGTTTGATGAAACTCACCCGACACCGGGGTCATGGGAGTGGGTGGGAGGCTGTTGATGTTGAGCGCCCCCATCTGGTGAATTTGCGTGGCAGGGAAGGCCACACTAGGCGTGAGATAACCTCCGTGGGTTGCTGCCATGATGGCTGCCTGCTGCTGCATGAGCTAAAGAAGACGGACATGGAGAGGTGGGTGGAGGACAGGATGAGGAGAAGAAGGTGATGGAAGGAAAGATCGCGATGAAAAATGTAGTAAGTGGCCAAAGAGTTGGGAGAACACATAGCAAGAGTGAAACATATCAAGGGTAGAAAAGAGGGAGGGGTGTATGGTGATGTTGATGGATGGATAGTGCATGGAAGTGCAGAGAAAGTAGAGCGGAATAAAAGAAAGAGAAGAAAAAGAAGCCTGTCAACCTATGTTTAGTGAATCTGCCCGTCCTCGCAGCAGGAATCCTGTCACCAGCTGCAGAAACAATTTAATAGCTGTCTGTTGGGCTCATTCAAATCAAGGCATTGACATGTGCACATTATGTCTGTACTCAGCGGACAGGCAAAGTTTGCAGAGTTACAATGCCTTTTTTCCTTATAATTGTCTAACTTCACAATACTTTGCTCGGCTGCAAAGAAATGCCAGAGTTGCCTCCCACTCTCATCTGCCTTTCCTCGGGTTAATGTTTAATTTTTCTGATAGATTTGTGATGATTACCATTTGGAGCTTGACATTCAGTCATATTTTAACATTTCCCCTCATTGTTGTAATTTATTTGGCAGATGGGTGCTGTAGCAGGAGTGTTTTTCTCTTCACACATTTTGCATATAGAGTATAGATTTGGGCTAGAAGATCCAACACAGTCTCTAAGCAGAGCATATAATGGTTCTGTTTCTGCCCTAACAGTTCAAGTAACTTTAATTAATATTTTATACACTATTCAAATGACATTGCCTTGCAAACATATTCATACCCTGAAACCTTTTCACATTTTGTCACATAGCATCTAAAAACTTCAATGTATTTCCCTGGAATTTTATGAGGAAGACAAACACAAGGTAACACAAAACCGTCGACAGAAAAGGATACACTGCATTCAAAATCTTTTACAAATTAAAATCTAAACAGTGTCGCTGTGCTGAGGTCACATGAGTAAAACATTTTTACAGTCTGGCCGAAGTTGGAATGGCCCAGGTGGTTCTACAAAGTATCGACATAATACAAAGTCACACAACACTTGGTAACATGACAAAATGTGAAAAAGATCGAGGGATATAAATACTTTTGGAAGGCACTGTACATGTGAAATATTAAAAACTATATGGTTTTATTATTACGCATCAAAATTGAATCTCCCTGAACATTTCCTCATCAGTCTTGCTTTGACTAAATGGACACATTTGAACAAAATGTTTTACCAAGTATAGCTGCAAGCTCAATTCAAGACCATGTTAGGAATGCAACGCTTTCAGTGAGTAAATGTCTATTTTTTCTTTCTGGACAAAAAAGAGATACAATCAATATCCTTTCACTCATTCTGCATTTCTGCTTAGCATGAATTGAGAAGTGGGAGCTGAAACCATTTTCCATCAAATGCAGCCCAAGGAGTGTTTATTCTTATGCATAGGACATGCTCACATGCACCGCTGCCTTGAACCACGCTCACTAACAAAGACACACACACACACCACACACCCACACACACATGCATGAAGAGTGATCGAGACTATTTGAGCTTCCACACTGCTTAAATTCTCCTAGTGCAAAAACCACACTCTGAATGCCTAATTCAGAAAAAAATCCATCATTGTACAATGGCTTTTGCAGTTTGTGAACCAGTGGTTTTATCTTGGGAATCAATAATCTTTTGCAGGCTGTGTAGCTGCCCATCAGGCATGCAGACTTGTGTGGTATAGGAATACAAACACAGCAGGCTCAACCTCTTGCCCCTGTCTCTGCATCTGTTTAATACTGCATGGCTTGTGTGTGTCAGGGGAGATGCTGATGGCTGCAGCCTGAGATTGCCTCCTACGGGCAGAAATCAAACTGGGCTGCCACTTGCACTGATGCTAATGATGGCAGTAAAGGTACAGAACGGCTCTCTGCTTGTATTTGCATGTGGACCTGGCGACGGAAAAGACAATTATTTTCTCTGAGTGCCCCTGTCAGGTAACCTTAAAGTGGCTGTCCTGTTGTAGAATGCCCAATGCTGGATGTCCCATCCATTAGCCACATGCCTTGAAACTGTTATTTATTAATGCCTGTTGTCATTTGCATGATGTTATCAATGTGACAAATGTGGATCATTCATTTCTAAAGACAATAAAGTGAATCTTTTAGAGGCCAAAGCTGAAGCACATGTGGGTAAATCAGAAAAAATGAATGCCGTGTCACAGAAGCAAATAAAAGGGTTCCGAGGTGACTGGGTAGGGTTCGGGTCATTTCAAATCCATTATCCATTTTCTATTTTGTCATAACTTTGTTCCAAATTACCCTTTGTTAAGGCTAATTTAGAGTAATCAATAGACCTAAGAGTCATGTTCTTGGACTGTGCGAGTAGCCGAAGTACCTGGAAAGAATTCATGCATGCATGGGGAGAACAGGCAAACTCCATGCAGAAAGATCCCAGGCTGTGGTTCGAACCCGCATGGCAACAGTGCTATCAACTGTGCCACCGTGCAGCCCGCATAGGAAATACAGAAAATTAACTTCAACCTCTTAAGCCCCTACCCCCAGTACTTTCATTTCTGTAATTTAGTTAAACATAAACATGTGTGGTATCCACAGAAATGTCAGAAACGTGGCTAAAAGTTGATATAAACAATTTCTACAAACACCAAACACAGTTAAAATTTCAAGCAGTTTAACCAGAAAATAATAAAAAATAAAAAAAAACACAAAATGGCATCACCACAAAACTCGGTCTCAGCTTTTCACCACACAAACCTTTACACACACAACCAGGATGTCAGCTGAAGATCTCACAGATTCCATTAACATTAGTTGCATCACAATTCGCCTAGGATTTACTCAACAAGTGGCAAAGTAGACCAGAACTATCACTTGCATTTGAAAAACGTAATTTTTAGCATAAGGATTATTTAAATAGAGTTTGTAATTTTTGAGAGAAACTCAGTTAAATTTGGGCGTGTTATTTTGAGCACAAACAAATGAGCTGTTGAAACACACTGATCTTTGGTTCATCAGAAGGTTTTAATAACCATAGCTTGAGGTTATAAGAAGTTGAGAACAACCATATAAAACTATTGTACATCAGTTTATTTGCCTTGGTTAATTATGAAGATAACTTTCCATCACATGCTCATATCTCAGTTGACACATAAAATATGAGAAACTATGACCACAAATCAAGCTAAACTAACTTTGAGCTTTGTTTTATTTGTTAAAATACAAAATTAGCCTTTTTAATGCTTTGGTTGGAAACAGGACAACCTTTGAGACAAGTGTGATTAATGCAATGTATAGACATGTTAAACCTGGACTAAATTAATCAAAATTAAGTACAGATTCTGTAATAAAAAGCTTTCAATTGTGAATACAATTTTGCAATGCTAAAAACATGTCAACAAAGAGAGGATTCTTGGTGTTTTGCAAAATTCTGATTAAAATTTCTTCTCTTGTAACTTTTTTATACTGGATGTTTGTACGCTAAACTTGGCTGTCGTGCAAAAACACAACTGCCTTTGGTCATCTTGTAGCCTTTTTAGTCTCAGTCTTGTTAACTTCAGCAAACTGCGGGACTGGATGGAGTTATAATCGGAGTGGGAGTAAATACTAGCGTGACCAGAATACCATCCTCTCTTCCAGCTCCAAATGTCTTAGATAACGGCGCCCGTAATGCCATCTGTCAGATTGTCATTGATAAAAACTCTTGCATTAATTGCCGCTTTGTTCCAAAATAAAATCCAGCAAATTGGAAACTCAAGCATGTAATTATGTTGGAATGCAGCGGTCAACACAATCTGACTTCAAGAAAAAGAAATAATCAAACAGCAGTTATGTCGACCGAGAGAAAAAGTCACTCCGTTATACTTTTCATATGCTTATTTTTCTTCTCAGAAATTCAAAGACATTATATTCATAAGCCACCGCCCCTCTTTATTTATGCACTTTCCAGCGGATAGCGAACGTCTCTGGTAGGACTGAGCAAAGCTGAGGGGTCCTCATCATCACAGACACAACCTTTTCTTTCTGCCTTTTCGTTCCTTTCAAATGAGGGAAGAAAAGGCTGCCAGAAACAAGGGGACAAAAAAGACGAGTGCGCCTTGCTGAAAAGGAGCAAAGAAAGTTGCTCGGGCTCCAGCAGCATTCAGTTAGTGTCAGACATCTGCTTTTTTATTGCAACCTGATGGCATTACTCTCCCCTGGTGATAGCAGGCAATCACCTCTTTATCACATGGCAATTATCTCCGTAGTGCTGCTCTGTGACTCGCTGACTCTTAGCGCTGTCACATGTGACCCCTTACAGCCTACCCAGCCAATGACAGAAGGAAAAAGAGAAGTGGGTGGCTAGAAACAAAGAGGGGCAAGGAGGGGAGAGGTAGAGAGGGTGTAAAAGGTTGCAGAAATTAGAGCGTGAAGGAGACAGTGGGTCATAGAGGTGAACCCAAGGGCCGCATTTCCTACCACTGAGCTAGCAGGCTGAATCGCTTTTTTCCTTATTTTCCATTTCTGATACGCTCTGTAATATGTGTGCATGCGTTCAGTCATGTGCAGTGGGCTGGCGCTCGCAAGCATAATGCAGCAAAATCAGGTCACACTCACACAGGCTGGCATGTGCATGCGTGTGGGCAGTGTACAGTACTGCCAAATGATGCTGTAATTTGTGGCCATCATTTCTCGCTCCCGCGCAGCGTGGCAGTTTGAACACAGATCCCTCCAACAGGGGGAGATGTTTCCTAATGTGAGTTTACAGCAGCCGTCCTCCCTCTCATCCACCCACTCACACTCACTATTAGCACCAATTCGAACCATTCCCTCTTTCCTCTCGTTTCCCTGCCTTACATTTTGCCTAATGTATCTTTTTAGGGAGGTGCTCAAGATGCATTTAAATCTGAAACTTTGCACTTGTTTTTTTTTTTTCGTTTCCCTGTGACACACTTTGTAGTCCTGCAGGCTGAAATGGCTGGCTTCAACATCTCAGAAGATAAAGGGAAGACAAGTGTACAAATATGTTTGTATCTCAGAGGGAGAAAATAAAAAACTAATAAGTGGTTGTTTTAAGACTTGGACTCAGAGTTTCTTGGGAGAGCTATTATCATTCAACATCAACTCGGGATTGAAACATGGAATCTCGCCCTCTTGCTTTCTTTGGCTCATGTTATTAAGAAATCACCTTTTTTGCAAATAGGTTGTCTCCTGTCAGAGCACGTCGGTGTCTGTGCTTGTCGTAAAAATGGCACATTTTTCAATTTTGGCACATGTTGTCAGTGTTGTACCCCTCCAATTTGTGTTCAGAGCCCCCATTCCTCCCTCCTCCCTCTCCTGGTTTGACTAAAATCCAATTTACTGGCTGTCAGCTCAACTCTATAATCCTATCCACTGCTGTAGTGGAGAGGTAGCTCTTTGAATTTTACCATTTACTGTATTCACTGGTTATAGCTATATATACCATCTCTCCCCTCGTCTGTATCCTATGCTTCTTCACCTCGTCTTCTCTTGGCCACTGTATATGGAGAGTAGGCGAGCATGTTGTGTGTCTTTGGAGATAAAGTCCTTTTTCTGTCACTGCAGGATTTTCGTCTTGGGGTAATATGTGTAGTTTATCTTGCAGCAACAAAACATTAATCGTATCACTTCAGCGCACTCCCAGTGGCTGCAGGGGAAATCAAGACTGCACAGCATGCATGTGCAGCAAGCACCAATGAGTCTCACATGTACAAAATCAAAGCACAAGCTAAGAAAAAAGATTATTTCTTTTTATTGCATATGTTACATAACAAGTAAACCAGTGTTTTGATTCATTAAATATGCTCAGTAAGATAGATTAACTGACTTTATGGATAATCCGTTACTGCATCATTACTTTATGAAAAGTTGGGGTCACAGTTTGTTTGGGGGAGTACCCCGGAATGCAGATGGACAGGAACCATTGGTGGTGAGTAACCAGATTTAATACAACAACAAAAAACTCACTCACAGGTGGTGGCAGAAGCAGGCATAGACAGGCAGGAAAAACAGGCTTGGGGTGAACAATGAACTATGAACTGTGAACTGTGAATGTTTCCACGAGGAGTAACCATAACGGCAGACTATATATAGGGCATGACACAAGAGAAGCAGGAAGACCGATTACATGGTGCAGGTGAACCGAATAAAGTTAATTGACAGGAGAGAACAAAACGTGACTGGAGCAAAACAGGAATTCAAGGATACAAACTAATAGAAACATAACTAGAAAAACATGAAACTAAAGCATAACCAGATCCAAAAACCTAACTTGACAAAACATGAACTAGAAGACAAAAACTAAAGCATGACCAGGAAAATAACAGAAGCATGATTTAAAACCTATCAAGAATAATAATAATGAGAAGAACCCAAAAACACCGACAAATCATGACATGGGGTGAGTTTACAGTATCTCCAAGGCTTCCTTCTCTCAAAGTTTTACTGCAGCAACTTTCTGTATTTTGGTGGATTCATAACTTTTGGGAAGATCCACTGTCTCCGTGATTCACAATCCTAATACAAAGAGAACTTTACCTGCATCAATATTAGTCAGGCTTTCAAATCTACATACTCACACTTTCTGGTTTAGATTTAATGGTTACCGACTCTCCCTATAATGCTGACGTATACCCCATGCCCTTGTTTCTCCCGCTCTGAACTCAATTTCCAAGCACCATCCTGCTCTTTGTTATATTATATTCATGTATCAGAGAGAGAGAGAGCGAGAGAGAGAGATAGAGAGAGAGAAAGGAGGTGGGGAGCAAACTCGCTGCCCAATGTGCGGAAGTGTGTACGCTCTTGTGTGCATCTCTATGAGCCGACACGGGTCTCTGCCACAGTAAATAAAAGTCATGGCCAACCAGAGCGGTGCACAATGGTTTCCCTGCAGACCACCGTGGCCTCCATCGCCCCTTAAACATTTGCATTTCTCCACATTTCCCGGGAAAGGGCTGCATTTCATGAATGGTAATGAAGGTGGGAGTTTTAGTGGAGAGTGCACAAGAGATGGCCTCGCAATTACTCTGGAATGGTCAATTTGCACATTTCACAGTTGGTCCCACGTCTGTGATATGAAGATGAGGGAAATGGATAGGCCCCCAAGACCTCTCTATCAACAATTAATACATTTTGATACTGTAACAAAAAATAAATACATGTATTTATATATATATATATATATAAAGTTTGTGTACATATAAGTTGCCTGTGGAATTTTTAGGGTGAGCTGTGGCCCCTACAGCATTTCAGGGGGGTGCATGGAGAGAGGGGTTCCTAGGCTGTCTGAACTCATCAAAGTGTGAGGTATTTGCTGTGTGTGTGTATATTGTCATGCCTTTAGGCGGGTGGGTGGGATGTGGCAGGAGGGCAGAGGAGAGCTGATGAAAGGGTTGCAGGGTACGGCTAACTAAATGTGCATGCGCCGACATGCTGAGCCTATCGAAAGTCTGGGCATAAGGGAACTGCAGCGTCATTAAAGAGAAAGAAATCTGAGAGTGGGGAAGAACAGATGTAACGAGTTTAATGAAAGTGGATTACAAGTAAGAAAATATCTACTATAAAAGAAAAATATCATTGTTAAGTAATAGTTTAATAGTTGGGGGGTGGGTGGGGGTCTGGGTTGTTAGCTAGGTCGCTATGTTGCATAGCCGCAGTGTTGGGTAGTTTACTCTAAAAATGTAACTGGTTACATTTACAGGTTCCACCTAAAATGCAATAATCCAATATTAGTGTAACTATTTAACTTTGTCAAATTAATTTAATTAATTGCATGTAGTTACTTTTAACTATTGTTCTAAAATTTGAAAGAAGCTTTACTTTTTGGACTGTGGTTATTAACTAATTTCAAACATTCAACTCAGATAACATTAAAATAATGTACCAGTTCAATAATGATCAGACAATAAAGGCTACCAAAGGTTAAACTTCTGCACTCCTTTTTATGTTTACATTTGAATCAAAACTTTGGAAGATAACATCCCACAGTTCCCAGTAAACATAAGCCTTAAATCAGAGCACAGAAACTGTATCTTGGTGTCAAAATAAAGAAAGAGACTGCAAAATATTTGGATCTCTCCAGTTCTACAGGATGGAATGTTAGTTGACAAGGGAGGTAGCAGACAGATGGGCGGTGCTGTAAATGTTGTAAATTGAAGTTGCTGCCTAATGAGGCTGTCCCTTTAAGAGCGTATGGTGCACAGGTTAGGTGGACACGCTTAAATGGGTGGTGTATGTGCTCTCTGCTGTATAAATGTTTTCATGTGAAACAGTTAAAATGAAAATGTTCTTCTTGCGGTAAGGAGAAAATGCTTGTTATATCAGGCAAAGATTACCAGATGTATTATTCCGAGATGAGGCACAACTTCTGTACAAAGTCAAATTAAATAAATGTTGATGAACATACAACTTCGCTTATTCACAGAAAATAATTAGATTTGACAAGTTTTAATCATTAATATCTTCATAAACATGATTTAATTTAATACGCTCCAGTAACGAATTACAGTTACTTTCGATTTGTAATTAAATTACATAAAGCCACTACATGTAACCAACTACTGCCCAACCATGCAATGTTCTGACTAATCAAGGGCAACACTCATTAGCCTTACTTAAATGGCATGTGCTCTTGTCTTTCTCATTTTGAAAAGTGGCAAAAAATATGGGTCACTTCATATTTATACTTCATGAAAACAGGACATCCTAGTGTTCCTAGCAAACTAAGAACCTTTAAAAAGTACAAATTAAAACAATATTTCTGTTACATTTACTTTAAAAGAATTCAAGTGTGGCACTGGTTGAATATTTAAAAATCTATCATTCATTAACACGAATAATGCTGATTAATGCTTGATTTGTCTCGTATGTCATCACACCAATGTAGAGCGCATTCTAGTTGCAAGATGTAAAACAGTTGGATTTGCTATTTCTTTTGATGCCAACTACCATTTGCAATACAAGCCGCTAACATATTTCTCACCATTCAAGGTTTTCAAAATAAAGGAATATACTGATAAAAAGAGATTGTATAGGCCTATGTGCAACAATGGGTTAAAAAATGATAAAACAATGAGAAATGCTACTAACTAGTTTATACCTCGGAGCTGCTCCACAAGGTCCAACTTTCCTAGTTGTTTTTCTGGCTTCAGGGTCCATCAGTGTTTTATTTTCAACTGGGAAAGGTGAAAATTCCACTTTCGAAAACAAAGACTATGTTCTTGGATCAAAGTTTGAATTTTCTAAATTTTATAATGTGAGATAATGCTACTACAAAAAAGATGAACTTATTTTAGGACTTTTTACATGTATTTACATGGTGGGGGCAATGAATCAAAATTAATAATGAACTAGCAAGCTGTGTTCTTGACTGGTTGGGCCTTATACAAAACAATTTTGCATGTAACATGAAAACTGTGTCTGCAAACATAATGAACTCTGTTCCATAGCCTTCCCTTCATCACTGAATTTGGCTGCATAGATTCATAGATTGCAGGTGAATAGTCATTTTGTTGCTTTGAAAGGATGGTAATTGAAAGAAATGATGCGAAAATATCAAAGTGGCAGCACTGATGAAACCCAGACGAAATGAGTGCTAGGTAAAAAAGGTCTCATTTCTTTTCTCTCTCCTTTTAAAAACCTTGAACACATGAAAATGAAATGAAAGGACATAGTAGAGAAACACTGTCTGTC
Source organism: Crenichthys baileyi (assembly GCA_036173005.1). Classification (NCBI taxonomy): domain Eukaryota; kingdom Metazoa; phylum Chordata; class Actinopteri; order Cyprinodontiformes; family Goodeidae; genus Crenichthys; species Crenichthys baileyi. Next base: position 30,990 of record JAHHUM010002750.1, on the reverse strand, counting down.
ATCTATCTTGTTAGAGTTTTGTCACATTATTTACATGTTGAACCACAACTGTCAAAAGTTTATAAAGATTTATCTCTGTTTTTTTTCTGTGTAATATGTGCCTTTCCCAACTCACCGCATGTGCGTAGGAGCTGTAGGTGCTGAAGGGAAGGGCGATGGCTGGATTAAAGATGCCAAACTGCCCTACCATCTGCTGCATACGTCTGATGGTGCGCTCCTTGTCTGTGTCGGCAAACTTGACCACCAAGCTGGAGGAAGCCCCCTGAAGGACGGAAAAAACAAAGGACAAAAAAGGAAAACAGTAAGGGGCTTTTCCTGAAAATCGCTGTCACAACATTTGATTCAGTCAATAGAAAAATTAATTATGTCTGCATTACACTGTATTTCCAACCAGTTTTGTATAATTGGTAATTGTAAAAAATTGCCTTAAAATAACAAATGAATAGCACTTAGAATGCCATTTGTTATTATATTGTATGTTTTAGGCTTATATGCTTATTGGCAGAAACAACCAATATTAACATCAATAGGCGTTTCTTCTTTTTTGTTGCAGCATTCTATTTGCAACATCATTGCTCATTTAAATTTCTACAGAAGATGTTTTTTCGTTTTATCTGACACACAAGAGCATGGAACTATCAGATATGAGGGGGAAATATAATACTTATTGAATGAACAGCTCTGTAGGCAGATTAGAAGATGGGGAGCCTTACTTCTTTCCATCATAAAGAGAGTTGAAGTAAAACAGCTGCACTCTCTTTAACACAAAACTCCACTTTCTATTCCTCTTACACAAAATCGTTGCCCGCCGTTAGATCTACAGGGATCAATGTAATTTAATTTTGGGCCTTTAATGATGCAACTGAACTAGTGTTTTTTCAAGATGAAATAGTCATACAACTTACAGCTTTTAGAAATTTAAAAATTAATTTCTGATTACACAGGATTGAATTTCGTTGGTGATTTTCTCTGTGGTCAAAATTATACAGAATAGATGCATACTCAAATACATGGTTTACGTATTTAATATTTGGTAACATGACTCTAAGCAAGTTGCGACTCTAAGCAAGTTGCAGAGCAACCCCACAGTTTTTGTAGCAATATATTTACTTTTTTAAACATATTTTTGGTTCAGTACCATAACCAACACCCAGATATGGAAACTGCCAGACCTGTAGAGTCAAACAATTATCTAAATAACAACTTTCTCACATCATGAAGTAGGGTAAAAAAGCTCAAAAAGCAACACATCACTCCCTGATCTAAAAGAATTCAAAAACAGATGAAAATCAAAGTTAATGATCTTTATCAGTCTGGACAGGGTTACAAGGCCATTTTTACAGCTTTGGGACTCCAGCCATTATCCACAATTGAAGAACACATGGAGCAGGGGGGACTCTTTCCAGTAGTCGTCTGTCAAACTAAATTACTCAAAGAGTGTTCCAGGAGGTCACAAAAGAACCCAGAACAACATGCAATGCACTGCAAGACTCACTTGTCTTAGTTAAAGGCAGAGATGGTATCTGTGGGCGAGTTTCCAGGCCAAAACCACCGCTGACCAACAAGAACACAAAGGCATTTGTCACTTTTCCTAAAAACACCTTGCTGATCTGAAAATATTCTTTAAACTGAAGAGATAAACTTGAAACCTTTTGGAGAGTGTGTGTCATTTTACACCTTGTTATATACTAACACAGCATTTTAGAAAAAGAACATTATACTAACAGTCAAACATGGTGGTGTTAGCGTGATGATCTAGGGTTACTTTGTCTGACCTGCTATTTACTCACACTCCAGGAAGAACCACGAGGTCTACTGCAAAACTATTATCCATTCCTAGGTCTTAAATCTGAACGTGACAGAGACTTTTCTGTGGCAGGTCCAAGACTCTGGAATAGTCTGGTTCTAAATATTAAATCTGGACTAACATCAGAGCACTTTAAATCACTGTTGAAGACTTATTTTTGGACATGTTGACCCAAATACTTTTAACAGCTGTTTTAACTGTTTCATTGCCCTTTGTTTGGTTGTAATTGAGTTTATTTTAGCTTGTAAAGCACTTTGGGCAGCATGATTTGTTGGAAATATGCTATATAAATAAATTTGACCTTGACCTTGCTAAATCCTGAAAGAGAATGTTGCGCCATCAGTTCATGGCCTTAAGCTCAAACAAATTTTGCAGGACAAGGATCCGAAGCACACCACCAAGTCAACCTCTGAATGTCTAAAAAACAATTTTGGTTTTTGAATACGTATTTGATTTTTATACATAAATGCAAGTGAGATGCTGTTACATGACCTTCAACATGCCATTCATGCACAAAAACACTCCAGTGTGGCTTAATTAAAACAGCTCTGCATAGAAGAGTGGGCCAGCGTTCCTGCACAGTGAGGTTTGATTCACTGCAACTACAATTGCAAAAGATTGATGGCACTTGTTGCTGCCAAGGGTGTCATGAGGTAAAGGGGACAATTATTTTTTTCACGCTTTGGTTTTGAAAACATTTTTTCCAAAATACTTTAAAGCATAATTTGAAAACCACATTTGCATTTACTTGGGATATCTTGGTCTGATGTTAAAATTTGTTTCATGATCTAAAACATTAGAGCAACACAAATTTCAAAAAGAAAAGACCCATGGTTTTAAACATACAGAACTTCAAACATTTCCAGTAGAGTTGAGATTAGGTACATTACTGAAGCCTAATGTTAGGTCTCTTTATTCATTCCAAACCCAATTTTGATGTGTGTTTGAAGTCATTGTCCTGCTGGAAAACTCGTGTCCAGTTTTAACCAAACTGTTCCCCTAAGAAGAGGAGCAATTGGTGTGGAGGTTTCAGGAACTACCAAGACCCAAACCTTCCATAAACTGGAAACTGCAGGATGCCCCTGTTCAAATCCATCCTTACCGGCTTATAATAACATGATATTCTAGCCTATGGTAACTCTGTGCAAGCATTTAACTGGAACTGTACGCTCACAAGTGAAATGAAATGATCGCTAATGCACCAGAATCTGGAATGTGTGCTATAATGGTCAGTTGAACAACTGACGCAGTTGAATCTAATTTTCAAATAAAGTGTTTTGTTTCAAGGGAACTCTTTTAGATTCTGTGATGTTTTTATTCCTCCTTCTCTTCCTGCCTGTAGCTCCAGCTATGCATTCATTAGCAATTTTCATCCATCATTATTAATCTTCAAATGATTGAGAGGTACCATTGACCTTTCATTTGCTCCGCCTTCTTCCTGCACTCTGCACCCCAAACCGGCCAATTGATCCACATAAAAGGCCATAATATTACTCTGTTCTGACAGTTTAGAAAGGTTGTGTGTCAAGCATGATAAGAAGCCCCATGAAATTGATGCAAGACTGTCAATAACAGCGGTTGGCTGCTGATGTACTGGAACTAAACTGGGGGCATTTGAGACTGGATGAAGAATATAGCATGAGCAATAATGGACTACAAACATGCCATCCAAAATGGTACCCTTAATGGCAGGTAGTATTATCACAACATTAACTACTTTTCTTATCTTCCTGTCTGTGCCTTTTCTCCCTCACTAAGGTCTCCAGTTAATAAAGACATCCAGAGACAGCAAAAGATACCCAAAGACAGGCACTGGACCTTTTGACTGTAGCTTATAGATTTTATGCTCTTCTTTTCCCTTTCTCCCCACTTTGCTCAATATTTCCTCTCTCCCATTGCCCTGGGCTTGCTCTGCTGAATCACAGGCTTGAAAGACTGCAGGTGTTTGGTCAGTTGGTTAGTTGGCTCTCTGACTAAATGACTGATTATCTAGTAAGTGGAACGATTTACTGAATGGAATGGTATGTCACTTTTTTAAGACATAATGCAATATTCAAAACAAAATGATTTAGCTCAGAAGACTTTTCTAAATTAGAATGCATTATATTACCAGCATAATGAGTTACTTCAGTGTTAAGTTTGTGCAATTTTAAGTTATACCTTTATTGATCCAGCATCCACTGTGAGTAATTGCTATATGATTGTACTGTAATAAAGTGGATTGATAGAAACTACACTACTGATCCAAAGTTTTAGAACGCCTTTCTCACTTAATGTCTCTCTTTATTTTCATGACTATTTACATTGTAGAATCTCACCAGAGACAACAAACCTGTGAACGAACACACATGGAATTATGTGGTATACAAGAAGTGTGAAATAAGTCTAAACATTTTTATATTTTAGATTTTTTCAAAATAGTCACCCTTTGCTTTATACCTGCTTTGCTCTCTTGGTATTCTCTCCCTGAGCTTCATGAGGTGGTCACCTGAAATGGTTTTCCAAAGAGTCTTGAAAGAACTTCCCAGACGTTCATTGAGAGACGGCCAAACGTTAACATTTGAGTCATTACAGCAAAGTGTAGCTGCTTTAAGGATTCTAAAATATAACATATTTAAAGTTATTTTACAGGTTTTGGTTTGCTAAGTAATTGCATATATATTTGTTCACTGTTTTGATGCATTCAGTGAGAATCTACGTACAATGTAAATAGTCATGAACATAAAGAAAACCATTAAATGAGAAAGGCGTTCTAAGACGTTTGACCGGTAGTGTAAATTTGAACCAAACTGGACTCTGTGTAACTGAATATGAATTGAAATTGTCTACCTTGTACAGTATCTGCAGATGAAATTTGTTATGAATCGGAGCTCTATAAATAAATCGAACTGAACTGGATACTTTTTAAATAGCATTACATTTATACCATACAGTTACTATGACCAGAAGTGAATTACATGTTCCACCCTTAGTACATTTTTCAGACAGGAATAGAAAACAATCCTTGACTTCTGTGTAAATACCCATCCAATGCAAAAGTTACAGTAGTTTGAAGGATCATAAAATAGCATTTACTGTCACTATTATCATTCAGAAACCGGTGCTGTATTAAGATGGTAGACGTCTGCTTTGGTCTTGGCCCCAAGTAAATGAATACACCAAGAGATTTATCTACAGCAGGTAAGCTATTACCTGCTTTTAACCTTTTAGCAGAATCACACTTCAAAAATCCTGAATTATCACTTTAAACTATATCTGTGTTGATGCAGCATCATTACCCCAATTATTAGGGTTAAATATAAGATAATCACACAACCAGAGTAAAGATGAAATGTAGTACTACATGTTAAATATTTGAACTCTCTCTTACAGCTAAAATTGCTATCACTCCCTTGTTAATGTGAGCTGCATGTTAATGAGTGCCTTTCTAAGAGAAGACTGAGATACATAATCCAAACAGATCAAGCTGGAATCTCTGCAGTCTATTCTGTAAAAACAGCAAGACAAGGATGTGCCTCCCTGAATTATAAAAACAAAGTGTCTTGTCAACTGACACATCTGATTATATAAGAGCAACGTGTCACTTCATTTCATAGTTTTTCCTGTATGTTGCATTTCATGCAAATCTTTTCCATTATGAGCTCAGGACACGGAAGCTGGGCCTCCCACTGGTTCTCCTCAGGACACCTGAATCTCAGGGTTTGTTGGCCAAGCATCCATTGCCACATTTATTTATCTCCCAGGTTTTCCCATTTAAGCCTGTCAGGGTATCAGCGTGCAGAATCTCCATCGCTATAAAGAGAGGAGGATGGAGTGTGAAGTGAAAGTCTCATTAAAATTTTAAGCTTCCAAGTGTGAGCAGAATCCCCCTGCCGGGCGGCTCCCAGCTGCCTTGAGAGCCACTGAAGGAAGGGGAGTTAAACGGGGGCTTTGTGAACGAAAAGGAAAGACTGCCTCTTTAGCAATAATCTAATTGCCAACCACTGATTTTTTTGGTGCCTTTCCAAGCTTCACAACTTTATGAGGGTGAGGAAGTTTAAGCTTCTCTTTTGTATATATATTTAATTACTTTAAAACACATGCATGCAAGAATTTTGCAAAGAAATAGATATGAGGCTGAGTTAGTACCATTTTTTGGGTTGGCTTGGGTTCTCCTTGTTTTTGTTTCTATAGAAAGTAACGTTAGTCAGGTGGTTCAGTGTTTAGCTGTGGCTCTTTCCTGGACAAAGTAACTCATGGAACAATCTCTATCGCTGACCATGTAAAACTCTTTTAGTCTTTCTTTCCCACAAAAGCACCCTGCCCCAGTACTTCTGTGATTTTTTTATGTTAGTTATTGGTGCAACGTTATGGACTCGATGCAGTAAGTCTAATTTTGTTACATAACTTTTTATTATCATTACATGTTGAAATGAATTTAAATATGTTATATTGTCATGAAGATGGAAATGGACTGTATGTACTTGCATCTACTTTTTACTATGTGATTGGATTCTAATGAGCTGGATTGATCTGAACTGGACCAGATTGTTTTGAGCTGACACTTGTTATAAACTGGAGCTATAGAAATAAACTAGATTGCATTAAATGTACAGTAAAGTGCATTTTCTAATAATTTGTATGTATGTATGTATGTATGTATGTTCTGCCTGGTCTTTATCGATGCCTACTCAAATTAATGACCCATCGACACACTCCAGTAAAGTCGACAAAAGGTGGTAGCCAGGGCTTAGGGCACCTAAGTACATGGAGGGGAAAATTGGACCACACCACCAGCTTGTGCTGGAGAGGTGGAATTTGTATTCTCTTTAGTTTAAGTATCTTTTTGTATTTAATTAAAGATTTGAATTTAAAGTTTTATATTTTTGATTTTTTTTTCCTTACTGTTTAGTTTATCAACAAACTTGACTGTACTGTGTTGTTTTCTTGAAGTTAGTGCTTGTATGGTTTAGTTACCCCTATTCTGTTGTAATGGCCTGATCAGCCATTGTATATACACTTGTGTGTCATTTCTTTGTTAGGTTGGTTACGCTTTGTTTGTGCAGCCATTTGGTTTCTTAAGTTCACATTTGTTTCTTTGATCCCCCTTTATGAGCTCAGTATTATTTTTTTGCAAATCTAACTTTTTGGGTTAAAATAAAAAAAAAACTAACTATTTTTCTAATCAGTCCTGTGACTTCTCCTGCATTTAAACTCTTTCCATCACAGACTCCTTAGGTTTTTGATGAGTTGAGGTATCAAGGCACGCAAACTTTAGTATTTCCATCAGCATGTCAAACAGCTGTGAGGTAATTTCCCTGAAATGCTCTCATGTTTACAACAAACCACAACTAATAAAACAAACATGCCTGTGTATTTCAAATTACATAACATAGTGGATAATTTAAAAGGCAGGAGGTGTAGACACATTTGAAAATTCTTCTCTTATTTTAGAATGCTTTATTTCTGCATCATTATTTTCATTTTATTCTATTTCTTCACCATAATTTTCTAACAATGGTAATAGCTCAGCTCTAACTCATACACTAAACTCTTCACATAATGGAACCCCTTCGAAAGATGTGTAAAAAAACCTAAATTTAATTAATCTTTAACTAGAGCAGTATATTGTCACAATGAAAAAATAAGAAAAATCCAGCTATCAATTTGAGTACCTTTAGCAAGTGTGGGGAAAATTATTATTATTATTTTCTTAAATAAAATTAGCAGTGGCACAATTTTTGAGACCCCTGCTTTGTATTAACAGCAAACCACAATTTCCCAATAAAACATCACATTTGTCTTCTTATATAGTATTTTAGGTTTTGCTTTTATTATAACATAAATCGACTACATCTATAAAGCCGGGACTAACTTCATAACACACCCATAGACTTGAGCAGATGTTATTCATTGAAACATCTAATATCTTTGCACTGGAATTTATAACGAGACTAAATCCATACCAGGTGGTCCAGGTGGATAGGCTGGATTCCCTGACTCTGTGCCTTTCTTCTCTCCTTCATCCGTTTCCTCTGCACTGTCTTCTTTCTCTCTCTCTGACTCTGAAATCTTCTCATCATCACCACGTATGCTAACATTTTCATCATCATCAATCATTTCCTTACCTGTTGCACTTTAAGTGGCCTCCGTGACCTGTGACCCTCCTGTTCTCTATCATTCTTCATTCCTCAAATCTCACAGTCACTTCTTTCTTTCCATCCCTCACCAATTCAATTCAATTCAATTCAATTCAATTCAATTCAATTCAATTCAATTCAATTCAATTCAATTCAATTCAATTCAATTCAATTCAAGAATATTTTATTATTCCCAAAGGGAAATTAAATGTTGTTGTAAGTCAATGTGCAAGCATCAAGACTTGGAAAACCACAAAAAGTCTATAACAAATTTATAAATCCTATTGTCATGGCAGCTAATTTATTCTTTTCCCGATCTGACCAAATGGATGTAACGTGGTTTAGCTGTGCCTCATTGCTGTGATTTTGGTCATATAGAGCTGGAGCCCCTAAAAAAGCAAACCTAACTTTTTTCATAGCTAAACTTTTCATTAACTGTTATCGTGCTTATTGTAAGCTAAACTAACAAGGGAAATATGTTAACGCTCTTACAAATCACAGTGAGTCACTGTGGTCAAACAATTAATAAACGTATTACACTATGAACTTCGCTTCAGCAGATCTTCATTGCAAACCTAAGTTGCCTTTACTGTTGTGTGTTAAAACATCACCTGGACAAACTGACTTTAACTGCAGAAACTTGGACAGCTCAGTATTGCTCCACTCTGCTGGGCTGCAGACAGACTGCCTTGTTGATGTGCCATAGACACATGCATGGAGCAGTAGGCAAACGGTGTTTGATTCAGGGCTGTAACTAAGTTTTTTAGGGATCTTAGATTATAAGATATATATTATATATATATATATTTTTATATATATATATAAAAAATATATTAATATATATATATATATATATATATATATATAATATATATATATAAATAATATATAAAATAAAATATATATATATATAATATAAACTACAATTATATATATATTCAGTAAATTAATGTTTAATTGAAGGCTGTAAGAGGCTTGTGGATAAACAAGCGATTAGTAATCAAAAGAATTTTATGGACATAAAAGTAGGGGGGAAGCTGTGGGGGCAAGGCTCTACACCCCCCTTTGACCCCTGTAGATCTGCCCCTGTTTGGGATACAGAAAGTCCAGGATGGTTTCTGTGATCTCAAATCAACTAAAAAAATTAAGCGTTTAGTAAAAAACAATCATTTCCTAACACTTTCCTAATTTTTTTTCTTTCTGAGTAAGTGCAGCCTACTCAAAACATTTTCTAAACATTTCAGTGTGAGATTATGCTACAACAATAAAATATGAATTTATGTGAAGAATTTTATCACATCTGCACAAGAGGTGAAAAATAAAAGTTAAGGACACAGAAGCCATGAATACAAATTCTCTTTGCACTTTGCAACTCAATCAACAGAAAAATGTATGGCCTTGGGGTATTAATTTGCACGTCAAATGGCAAAGATTAGAAATACTACCGACAGACATGTTAAAGGCTAACTTTGAAATTTAAATTGAGGAAGTTGTTAACAACTGGAAACAAAACGATGTATAATCCATTAGAATTATGCTGACAGAACAGTTTGTTTGGGTTTTTAAAATTGGGCCATATAACTTAAAATCTGAACTTGATATTAAAACAACAAATTTTTTAAATTTTTAAAAGAAGATTTAAGGTAAACATTTTTATTTTAAACCCCCTTTCCCCCCAACCCCCACTTTCTCCACTGTTTACCCTTTTTTCTTTTCCTTTTTAGTTCCCCACACCTACAAAATTTTTTCCCCCGCACCCTTCTTAAAATTCTCCCCTTCCCCCCACCCCCACCCCCCCTTTTTTTTCCCTTTTCTCCCTAACCCCCTTTTGGGTTTTTTTTTCCCAAATTATCACCCCAAAAGTTTTTTTTTGGCCTAAAAAATTGGGGGGGGGGTTTTTTTTTTTTTGGGGGGAAAAGCGTGGGTGGCCAAATTTTTTTTTAAATTTTCCCTTTTTTAAAAGGGAAAAATGTGGGTGGGTTTGAACCACAAACCCTTTTTGTTTGGTCCCAAATTTTTTAAAAAAATTTTTTTTTTTTGAGGTTCAAAGTAAATTTTTTTCCCCTGGAAAGCCTTTTTTCCCCCACCTTGGAAAATACCCCTTTTTTGGGTTTTTCCCTTTTTCTTTTTTCCCCCCTTTACTTTTTACGGATTTATGTAATCCCACGGGGTTAAATTTTAAAGGGGCAATGGTTTTTTTATTTTTTAAACCCACTCTAAAAAATTTTAAACCTTTGTACCCGAAAAAAAACGCAACCAATTCCTCAATTAACAAGGCTCTTTTTTTATTCTCCAAAAAACACTTTTGTAAATCCTCAAGTTTTGTTTTTTGAAAACCCCCAACAACCCGGGGCCATTTTGGCCCGGGCTTTTTTGTTTTTGAAGGGGGGCTGGGCCGGGGAATTAAAAAGAAATTTTTTGGGGGGGTTTTTTTGAAAAAAGCTTTTCTTGTTTGGTTGTTGACAAAAAAAATTAAGGGTGGTGGGCCCCGGGGGAACCCTTTTGAGATTTTTTCCCCAAAAATATAGAAACAATTCAAACCCCGTCCCTTTTTGTGCAAAAAAACCCCGGCCCTTTTCAAAAAACCAAAATCGGTTTTAAGGAAGGGGGGCAGCACTTCTGTTTGCACAGAGATCCACATACACATTCATGTGTATTTATGCACACTCATAAACTCTAAGGAGCCTATGTTCATGCTTTTCAGGACTGGCAGGTGATCTATAAACATGCCATGTCTGGTTGCGGTGTTAGCATGTGATGCACTTTTACACCTTGGCCACAGCTGCTATTGGCTGGGCATTATTTATTCTCATCTGTTTGACTCTGGCTATCAGCCATAGCCTTGAAGTGGCAGCAAATGCAGAGTGTACACACATCAACAACCAGCTGCTGGCTCACATTTAGTTAAGAAGAATTGTTTTATTAGTCATTTATATTCAAGATTGAGAAAATCGTTGTGTAAAAGGTCAGACAATCTGTAGATCTTTACTTCTTTATGTGGCATATAGAGCTTTCTAAAGTTAAGATTAATAAAAAAAAAATCAGGTCTGACTCAGCAGTCCCAAACACACAGGATGTGTGGTTCCTGGCTTTTCTCATGATCTTTGCTACAATTATGGACATTTTGCTGTGAATAGCATTGTCCTGCTGATGCACAATAGTCCACCAGTGGTTTGCTAATCTCAGTGAGGCAGTCAACTGTGCCCTCTCCTCCCCCGTCCACAGGATATGAGATGCTGATCAGATTTCTATAATCAATTTACCAGGAGCAGGAGGTATAAATCCTGTCCATTCACTCATTCTCCCTCTGCCTCTCTTTCTCTCGCTCTCCCGACTCTTCCTCATCCCCCCCTTCCCTTCAGCACCCTGCTTATAGTTAGATGAATAATTCAGCAGTCAATGTGGTGAAAGGTGGAGTAAACAAGTCTATTCCTTAATATCCCAAGAGGCTGCCAAAGAGAGACGAGTGAGGGCAGAGAGCTAGCACAGATAGGCAGAAAGCACAACACAGAAGGAGGGTATCTATGGAAAATGGACATTCAGTGACACTCCTTATGACCAGTAGTCATTTGCACTTAGATTGACTCAGAAGTTGCGTCAAGATGGCACAGCTGGCTTCTAGTGACCCCCCCAATGCACTTTCTCTGTTCACAACACACTGCAACCATTAATAATGAAATCACACAGTGAAACACAACACCTGTGACACAGGGTCGAAAGAGTTCAGACTCCTTGCCTGTCTGAGAAGCTAAGGAAAGTAAGACCAGGATAAAAGCAGAGCATACTGTACTTCAGCCCACTGTATAATACAAGATGTGACTCCATGTCCTCCTCCATGTCACAGTGAGTAACTTCTTTCACGTTCTGGGCGCTAAGCTAGCAGTTTTCGTTTTGACACCATAAGGTATACATGGACCATGACTAAACACAAGCCACATATAAATGAGAGCTAGAGCTTTTTTTGTTTATTTGCTCACAATATAACAAATGCAGAGAGAATGTAGAGGACGTTATGTGCTTACGTAACGAGCAAATGTAATCTCACTCTGGATTTCTATTCACAGATTATGCAAGCAGAACTGTTGAGTGAAGACTCAGTCAAAATTCAATTCTGACATTTAACAGTTTTATCTGGATGTAGGTTTTTTAAGTATACCTTGTTTATTAAAGAAACAGAAGAAAGGATTTCTGCACGTATCAGTTCTTTTTTCTAAGTGAACTAAAAATGCAGCTAACCGTTGCAATTACTTTTTTAAAACAAGGATTGAGAGCACAAGTTCAAATTTATTGTGGATTTTCTGTAATCCAAAAAAAAATTTCAAAACTCTAAATTTTGACTAAAATATGTACATACATCCGCACTAATACAGTGGAACCTTTGCATAATGATTAATTTGTTCCAACAGGCAGTTTTTATTTTAAAAATGTATATTTGGAAAAATGTCTTCCCATTGAAAATAATGAAAATTCAAACAATTCCCTCCACACTGCTACCAAAACATGTAAAGCTTCAAGAATCACCGTCATTTTCAGCATATACAGTACAGACCAAACGTTTGGACACACCTTCTCATTCAAAGAGTTGTTCTTACTTTCATGACTATGAAAATTGTAGCTTCACACTGAAGGCATCAAAACTATGAATTAACACATGTGGAATTAGATACTGAACAAAAAAGTGTGAAACAACTGAAAATATGTCTTATATTCTAGGTTCTTCAAAGTAGCTACATTTTGCTTTGATTACTGCTACACACACTCTTGGCATTCTGTTCATGAGCTTGAAGAGGTAGTCACCTGAAATAGTTTTCACTTCACAGGTGTGCCCTGTCAGGTTTAATAAATGGGATTTCAAGCCTTATAAATGGGGTTGGGACCATCAGTTGTGTTGTGCAGGAGGTGGATACAGTACACAGCTGATAGTCCTACTCAATAGACTGTTAGATTTTGTATTATGGCAAGAAAAAAGCAGCTAAGTAAAGAAAAACGAGTGGCCATCATTACTTTAAGAAATGAAGGTCAGTCAGTCCGAACAATTGGGAAAACTTTGAAAGTGTCCCAAAGTGCAGTCGCAAAAACCATGAAGCGCTACAAAGAAACTGGTTCACATGTGGACCGCCCCAGGAAAGGAAGACCAAGAGTCACGTCTGCTGCGGACGATAAATTCATCCGAGTCACCAGCCTCAGAAATCGCAGTTTAACAGCAGCTCAGATTAGAGAACAGGTCAATGCCACACAGAGATCTAGCAGCAGACACATCTCTAGAACAACTGTTAAGAGGAGACTGTGTGAATCGGGCCTTCATGGTAAAATAGCTGCTAGGAAACCACTGCTGAGGACAGGCAACAAGCAGAAGAGACTTGTTTGGGCTAAAGAACACAAGGAATGGACATTAGACCAGTGGAAATTTGTGCTTTGGTCTGATGAGTCCAAGTTTGAGATCTTTGGTTCCAACGACCGTGTCTTTGTGCGGCGCAGAATAGGTGAACGGATGGACTCTACATGCCTGCTTCCCACCGTGAAGCATGGAGGAGGAGGTGTGATGGTGTGGGGGTGCTTTGCTGGTGACACTGTTGGGGATTTATTAAAAATTGAAGGCATACTGAACCAGCATGGCTACCACAGCATCTTGCAGCGGCATGCTATTCCATCCGGTTTGTGTTTAGTTGGACCATCATTTATTTTTCAACAGGACAATGACCCCAAACACACCTCCAGGCTGTGTAAGGGCGATTTGACCAAGAAGGAGAGTGATGGGGTGCTGCGCCAGATGACCTGGCCTCCACCGGACCTGAACCCAATCGAGATGGTTTGGGGTGAGCTGGACCGCAGAGTGATGGCAAAAGGGCCAACAAGTGCTAAGCATCTCTGGGAACTCCTTCAAGACTGTTGGAAAACCATTTCAGGTGACTACCTCTTGAAGCTCATCAACAGAATGCCAAGAGTGTGCGTGGCAGTAATCAAAGCAAAAGGTGGCTACTTTGAAGAGCCTAGAATATAAGACATATTTTCAGTTGTTTCACACTTTTTTGTTCAGTATCTAATTCCACATGTGTTAATTCATAGTTTTGATGCCTTCAGTGTGAAGCTACAATATTCATAGTCATGAAAATAAGGACAACTCTTTAAATGAGAAGGTGTGTCCAAACTTTATGTAATGTGTTTGTAATTTTTATTTTTATTCTAAATTTCTTTGAAAGGGGCAAACTTCCATTATGACTTGAAGGACAGGCTTCTCCATCCTGGTGCATTCTGCATTGGGCCCAAAACCCAACGTCATACAGTTACTAGCATTCCATACTAGAAACACTGACAGAAACAGTGTTGCTTTCTCTAGGCTTGCAATTAAAAATATGTAGGTTAATTGACACTTACTTCTGCCTGTGCTTCAAAATGTTAGCAAAAGTTCCACACCGTTGTTATTGTGCAGTTATGCTGCGCAAAACAGCTTTGTTTGGGTGATGCTGTGCCCAGAAGCACTGCACACACTGAGTTGACGGCTCTGGAAATGAGCACCTGTACCATTGGATGATTCGTGTGGCAGGCGCAGGAGGTGTCATATCAAATACAAAAATACCACTGGCGTTCTTATCAGAAAACTGTTAAAGAGGCTAAAAGAGAACACTTTTCTGCAATTGTTCAGTCAAATTGTTGTAAGACCTCATGTTTTATTTAAAACTGTTAGGATGATGCTTCATGCTCCACAAACTTTCTGTGTCAAGTCCTCCCAGGAAATTTGTGAAAATTTTCTGCACTTTTTTATTGATAAAGTAACATCTCTGAGAGCTCATATTTTCCATTCTGCTCACAACCCGTCTATCCCTGTCCTCTGCTCTGCTGACAAGTTAGAGACAGTTTCTTTGCTTCTTTGCTCGAGATTGTTGCTCATCTGAAGCCCTCAGGTTATATGGTGCTCTCCCTCCTCGATTATTTTAAAGTAGGGTTTTCTCACTATCACCTTTTGTACATTTTATTATAAACAGTAGTTTGTCCTCTGGTGCTGTACCTGTAAATTTTAAATGGGCAGTAATTTAGCCTCTACTAAAGAAACCTGCTCTTGATCCTGATATTCTTACAAATTACAGGCCTACTACCAAACCTTATCTCAAGAATTCTTAAAAATTTAGTTTACAAGCGACTAATGCTCATTTTAGAATAACCTGATATTTAATATATATTTTTATAAATCTGGCATTAAAGCTTTACACAGTACCAAATCTGCCCTTTTAAGATTTTAATGATGTATTTCTAGCGACTGACTCAGGTGACTGTGTTATCATTGTGCTTTTAGATTTAAGTGTTGCCTTCGACACAATGGGTCAGTCAGTCAGTCAGTCATTTTCTACCGCTTATTCCATAATGGGTCACGGGGGAGCTGATGTCGATCTCCAGCAGTCTATGGGCGAGAGGCGGGGTACACCCTGGATAGGACAATGGATCACAAATTTTTTATATTACATTTAGAGCAGTGTGTGGGTGTCAGGACGACTACATTGCAGTGGTTCAAATCTTATTTGGCATAGCGAATCTCTGTCAAACTCTGTGATTTTGTATTATCTTTCCCTGCTTTGTGGATGACTCCCTCTGAACCCTCTTAAAAAGTCAAAGAGTTTGTCTTAGTATTAGTGGGGCTGTTAGTAGATGTTTGAGTCTGTATGTTTGATTTTGACTGTGTAGATCAGAGAAAATTCACAATAACTTCAAATCTGTGCACCAAATTCTTGTTTGCAAACATCATTGCTGGTGTATTTTGCACCATCAGACTAAAGTTGTTAAAAAAAATCGCCAAAATCTCAAAATTAAAAGCATTCCTGCCTAGGGTAAGTGTCTGCAAACTTCTAATCTGCACTCTAACTGACATAAGCAATTCTTTACGTGTGTGTGTGTGTGTGTGTGTGTGTGTGTGTGTTTGTGTGTGTGTGTGTGTGTGTGTGCTTGAAAACAACACTGCATCTCCGTGAGAGCTGAACTCACTGGCATGGTCTGGCTGCCGTGCAGGGCGCCAATTGCAGACTGAGCCTCGGTGTGTGTGGAGAACTTGACGAAGGCGCAACCTGGAAGAAAGAGCAGATGTGAATCACACACATATGTGGATATTTAGGGTAACATTAATAAAGATGTAGAATTATATCTGACACTACAGAAATCACTGAGCATTAAGAGGCTCTCATTGCACAGCAAGCTTCCCCCACTCTGGGCATTAGCCAGGCAGACAACCAAGCAGAAGCTGCAGGCCAAAGATACCACTGATGAAGCAGAAAACTTGCTATTTAGCACCACATGCCTCTTTGTTCATATTAACCCATAGCTAAAGAGACTAAAATCAAATATGGAAACCATTAGAAAACATGTTTTGATCAATATTTGAAGAAAAAGAGTGTCAAAAGGTCTGAAATCACAGAAGCGACACTCTTTGCTGTAATGTATTTAAAGTAAAGTTAGATAACCTTTTTGGGTAAAAAGACAACTTCACAGCTTTTATTCCATTACTAAGATCATTCTAAATGTTTCACTTATAAGTCCCAAACTGACTGAATCAAGAAGAATCATAATGAATGATAATAACTTTAGCAGTGCTCTTGGACCTGTCCTTATTTAGATGATCTTCGCTGATGAGCATTTGTAAGCATGCTGGCTTTTGAACTGAAAAGAGCATAAAAAACCTAAAACGACCAACAGCCCCTACGCCATTACAGAGAAACATGAGAAGTGATTCTGTTTTTTGCAGTGAAGCAGAATCAGATCTACTGCGTTGTCTCACCCAATCTTTCGTGTGGAGTGCCTACTTTTTTTACTATTTAATCTCCTGTGCTTTATTCTCCTTATCATCTGTCCTGCTTGACCCAGGCACCCTGCCATTCTGCTCCTGTTAATAGGCACACCGACCAATCAAGATGTCCATTCAGCTGCCAAACCGCTGCCCCCTGAGATGTGGATAGGATAAAGCTTTAGCTCCTGATGACCTGTACAAGGTCTTTGCTACAATGGGGTCATGTACTGCTATAATTAGCCTTTTACTTCTCAATACATGCATTGGGGTAGCAGTACCTCAAGAGGGGTGGTGGTCTTTCTTCCAAACCGGAATTGCGTGGTTTCCATGTTTCTTGTCTTTTGAAATCAAAACCCTCATTCTATCACTTGTTACCATGGACAATGAGCAGAGTTAAGGACTATTAAAGTTTAGGTATCATAGATGCTAAAAGCCAAATTTCGTATATTTCTGTTCTATTTTAGGAAACTGGAATTTTGCAATTCAACTAATCATAAAATATCAACTCTTACAGGTGCACAATTTGGAAAAAAAAACACATTGCTTTGGCTTTTAGGATTTATTTAAACTCTATTATAATAAAATACACAACAAAGACAAATATGACTGTGGAATGTGGCATTTTAAATACTGCAGATCAGCTTCCTTTGACTGTCCTATTCATCACATTGGAGACATTAATTTTTTTTTTTTTTACATTAGTATTTGTCTTTAATGCAAAACCTCTTCAGAGCCTGCCCAGTTTGACTTCCTTAAAAATCCTCAAACATATAATTCCTCAACAACTTTCATATGACCTTGCCCAATCAGAAACCACTTGTCTGTTTGACCTTTGCATTGAGGGTTTGCAAGCTCTAAATACACTTTTATTGTATGAAAATGGATTCTGCATGGTGCTGCAGTTGTTAGCACCATTGTCACCCAATGGCAAAAAGGTCCTGGCATTGAATCCCGGACTGGAGTCTTTCTGCATGGAGTTTGCATGTTCTCTCTGTGCCTTTTTGGGTTCTCTCTGGGTTTTCTGGCTTCCTCACACAATCCAACCCCGAGACCCTCCAGCTCAGGTGTGAGAACCTGTTGACAGATTACTTGTGTTCTCTACAAATCTTTTCTTTTAAGAAAGAAAGGTAAAAAAAAAGCTATCTTTAAAAGCAGTTTGCCACAACCATTGTAAAGGACACGTATGAGACCAAAATGTAACTTTTTGTCCCACACGCAAAACATTGTGTCAGACCACAGCATTCCCACAGGGAAAAATGGTAGCCCCAGCACCATCCTGTAGGCTGTTGGTGGACTTATGCTTTTAAGTAACAACTTGATGACTTTTCTAACAGCTAAAGTCAAGCAGGAGGGTTTTCTTTCCTCACTGCTGATAACTTTCTCACACATCAAACAGTGTACTGAAAATCTCTAATTAAATGAACAGGCTGCTTTACCTGTATCTGATTCATATGCCATTTGTAATGTGCATGATTTCCACACAATCACACTGACACACACACATATACATACAAAGCACAAGAACACATTTGATT
The DNA here is from genome assembly GCA_036173005.1 of Crenichthys baileyi. Taxonomy (NCBI): domain Eukaryota; kingdom Metazoa; phylum Chordata; class Actinopteri; order Cyprinodontiformes; family Goodeidae; genus Crenichthys; species Crenichthys baileyi. Next base: position 12,759 of record JAHHUM010002750.1, on the reverse strand, counting down.
GTCATTGACCTAAATAATGCTGACAGCTGCATCCCGGCTCCTACCTTTACTGTTTCCGTCAGGACCTCTTAAGACTGTGCACTCCTCGATGACTCCGTAGGGCTCAAAGAGACGATAAACATCCTCCTCGGTCTGCTGTTTATTCAGCATCCCAACAAACAACTTCCTGTCTTCTGAAACAAAGAAGGGGAGAAAAGGTTACATTATACCTGACCTCAATTATGAAACCAATTAGAGAGCAGGCTGATAATGGGAAAAACACTGTCATTACAGTGAAAACAAATTTACCACAGGGACAAACAAATCTATTAAATACATTTGGAGGTACTGCAATGTAGCTATTTTATTTATTTATTGAAGGTTGGGCTTCAGTCACAGTTTTTTTTCCCAACACTGATCAGTCTCCAATACAAGTGGGTCTGGTCCCATATGGAGACGTGCTGTAGATGCAAGGGGATAAGTGTGTGGTTATGGTGGAATGAAGAAAAGCAAGAAGAGAAATAGTGGAATAATGAATATGTCGCTCACATACACACATGCAGGAGACTCAGACCCAAGACAATGAGGGAGTCTTTGGTTGTGTAAAAGCAAGAGGGGCTCCAGGCTGTTCCATCCTCCTACACACCAAACTGTACTGGCTGGAAACTACAACTTTTCTCTCCTTCTTATACTCATCACCTCTCCTCCCCCACTTATTCATCCATCTCTTCCGACTCTCTTTCATGCATTCCCTTTTTCCTCTCGCTGATTCCACATTTTTGCCCCTCATTCCTTTTTCAACTACTGCCCTCCCTCTCTTCCCCTCTTTATCTCTTTCTTACCCTACTAATTGCTGCTGATCCAGAGTTTTTTTGTGTAGCCAGAGAAATATTTCAACGCACTCTTCAGTGAACAATGGTGTGTCTCTTCAGCAAGCGCAGAGGCCTGGGAGACAAGCCATGAATAACGCTGACTTTTCAATAGATTGCCTTTATGCTATCGAGTCCTGTTAAATGCTGTGGGATCTGATCTTTACCTTGACCTGACATCCCGTGTTTACTGATGTGCTCTGGCACTGTATGATTAATGCTATGGCGTTGTGTTCCTGCCGGCAGCAAGAAGCACTAAAATCTTTTTCTTTATACAGATTGTTTCTTCAACTCTGACCCATGAAGTCACAGCTGAGAGACTGAGCGAGGCACTGAACCAACAGCCGCTGCTGTGAAGAGGTGGAGAGCAGCATAAATCGCTAGTAGTGTTATTTACCAGGTTCGCTTGTTATTGCTACATACTGTGCTGTCCTGTTGTCATTCTTTGACCCAATCCACAAGCCGGTACTTCAAATGTTGCAGCAGGCATGGCATCTAGCAAGGGTTTTGCTACTCTGCAGCATCAGTGATGCACCTTTAAAATAATCACCCATGTCAGAGCATTGTCTAGGGAGGGGCATCCCTGGCGCCCGCTCCTTATTGCAAGTGGCAGGATCAGAGGCTATGTATCAAAAATGGAAGTGATGCAATGTGACAACTGTCAGGGTGGATTGGAGAGCATTTATCTGCAAAAAAGAAAGGCCCTGAACTGGAAAATGAAAGGCGAAGATGGTCCTTCCTTTTGCTGGAGGGACAATATAAATCCCAAGGTTGGATCAGGAAGATGAGTCAAGGATTCTTGTGTGTACTGGGGTGTGTAAGTGTGTGTGTCTTTCTGTGTGTGTGGGTGGGTAGGTGTTAGTATTAAACCTGTAAAGAATTTCCTGAAATAAAACCAGACTGGAGAAGGAGTATTTTTGGCTGCTCCCTTGTACAGCCGGTCGCCACAGCAAGTCTTTACAACTTACACACAGAATTTGCAAAGTTTTAATGCCGGATGCCCTTCCTGACACAACTGGGAATCAAATGCGGGTCCCTGGTAACAAAGAAGTCCGCTACACCACGAGGGAAGTTAAAACAAATCCAGACTACATCTTAGATATATCCGTAGTTCAAAGTAGAGAGAATAACCTATGTAAACACTACTATAGTGCCTAACAAAAGTATTCATCTGATTTCCATTGAAAGGAAAATTATCAACAGCTTTCAGATTTTTACCAATAAAAATCTGAAATGTGTTCACCACCATTTAATCCAAAACCTCAAATAAAATAAAATCCCAAATAACCCCAAATAAAATGTAGTTCAACCAACTGGCTTCAGGAGCCATCTTTGTGCAATTTATTCTCTGCATAACTACAGCTGTTCAGTGAAGGTCTCAGAAGTTTGTTAGAGAACATTAGTCAACAAACAGCATCGTGAAGACCAAGGAACAAAGCAGATAAGTCAGGATATAGGTTGAGGGGAAGTTTGAAACAATATTAAAGTTCAAACCTTTCAATCCTTTACATGACAATGACAAGAGTAAGGCATAACTGCAAACCTATTAGGACATAACAGTCCACCTAAACTGGCTGGATGGGCAAACATAGCATTAGTAAGAGAACAGCTTGGAGGCCCATGGCAACTCTTGAGGAGCTTCTGAGATCCACAGTAGAAATATGTTGACAGGAAAACTAAACTCTAAGCACCTTCTTGTTATGGAAGAATGTTAAAATGAAAGCTATGTTTCAAGAAAGTTATAAGAAGTCCTGTTTGTGCAAAGCAAAAAGTCATGTGGAGGGCACAACAAAGATGCGGAAGAGGGTGTTCTGGTCAGATAAGATCATGAATTGAACTTATTGACTAATATGCAAAACACTGTTTAGGTGAAAAGCACATTGCGCACCATCTTGAGTACACCATTCCCACCATGAAACATGGTCATGTCGGCATCATGCTCTCGGAAAGGTTTTCTTTAGTAAGGACAGGGAAGATGGCCAATGCTAACTGGAAGTTAGATATAGCCAAATAAAAAACAATCCTGGAAGAAAACCTGTTAGAGCCTGCAAAAGACTTGAGAGCGGAGTGGAGATGTACCTTCCTCCAGGACAGCAACTCTAAAGCTACAAAGCAATGGTTTAGATCGTTTTCATGCATTAAAATTACCCAATTAAAGTTCAGATGTAAATCAAATTGAGAATCTGTAGCAAAACTTTAAAATGACTGCTCACATATCCTCTCTATTCAATAAGGCTGCCCTTGAGATGTTTTATAAAGAAGAAAGCGAAAAAATTATATCTTTAATTGTGCAAAGTTGGTAGAAACATACTGACAAAGACTTGCAGCTGTACTACATTAAAAGGTTGTTCTACTAAGCATCGACTCCGGTGTATTGATTACAAATGTTCACAAGACTTTTCCAACTTTTATAAGTAAAGCAAAATTTAAATCACACATAGACTGCCTTCCACTTCCTAACCATGCAGTACTTTATCTATCATAAAAAATCCCCAAAAATATATTAAAGTCTGTGGTTTCAATGTGGAAAAATAGAAAAAGTTGAAGAGCGTATAAATACTTTTTTGAGGCATGGAACCCTTTGAGTTTTTCTGTTCTCACTTTGGCTGTAACATTCGTTTTCAAGTGGGTGTGAGAAGTTATGAGTTAATGCATGACCTTTACCAGTTTTATAGGAGGTTCACTCTGAGAATCACTGTGTTAACAGCTTCCATGTGGCATGTTTTAAAGTACAATGCTACATCCATCTTGCAGCTTAAGGATGGCTAACTGGAACGTCACCTACAGCTAAATGGAATTATATTTACAGGACACATAGTGTAAAATGACCAGTGGCCACTATATATCACATACCTGCGTAGAATTGCTTCACATAAAGCCTTAGACACTAAAATCCTGATCAGCCCGCTGTCCTTCTGCATTATGTTTGAGAGAGATAGAAAACACGTAACATTATACAGATTTTTTTTTTTCCATTACTTAGTAGAAGATCTGCGACTGAGGAAATGGTGGAGAGCATGTTCTGGCACCTAATTCAGGCTTTGAAAACAGGTGAACAACACATAACAGATAATCTTGGAGATCTGCTCCAGTCTATGATACTGCTCCGACTGCTCTCAACTAAACTGCTCCGCTGGGAATTCAGGTCTTTTTTGTTCATCGGCAATAGAAAAACTAACTCATTTATCAACAACACTGCAGAACAGGCAGCGTGCAAACAGAGGGCAAAAGGCCTACAATACAGTCCACGGACATTTCTGACTAGAAAGGGAAGTGAAGGGCAAAGACTTAACAATTCTCTCACCATGACCACACACATGGGTTCATGCCTGTCTGTCAGCTATCTTGTTAAGTCACAGTATTGACTTTTTCTGAAGCATCTTTAAAATCCACAAGAGCAATGATGAGCACTGGTACCAGATTTGATTTACGAGACGAAGCTTTACAACAGTGTCTGCAGATTGGATAATTTCTCAAATTTCAGTTTTTTGTTTTTTTTTGATGCTGCCAACTTCTAGCCCTACTGGCTGCATACTGTTGATTCTTTATTTAGTTTCCACTAAATGGTTAATGGACTGAACCTATATAGCGCCTTTCCATTTTATCTCTGCATCTCAGTTCAACATTCACCTATAATCTTCAGCTTGTCCACCATGATCATTTGGTGACGAGAGCAGCAATGACCAATTTCTAACTATTTAAATTGTATTTTAATTTAATAAAATGCATCTTTATCCTTTAAAACGGCCAAAACCATTACATGGGTCATTTTTAAATTTGGACAATAATGTGCAGGAATGGGTTAAAATGAGTGCATTCATCAGTGGAGAACTTAGCAATGCTCTTTTAAATAACAAACTTGAACACAGCTCTCCCTGGTGTCATCAATCAGTGCTCTATTTGGGGGGAGCAGTAAAGTAAACTGTAAAACATTTAGGATGAACTGCAGCTACAGCATACAGTAAACAATCAGAACATTTGCTCTCAAAGACGAGATTCTGGTGAATGGTGTGTTTATGTGCTTGGGAGTGTGCACAGTTTAGGAAAGCTATTATTCTTAATGTGAAGATCCAATACTGATGCATCTCTACTTGATTTTAACTTAACATTGCAAATAATGGCATGTACACTTATTATGAAAAATGATCCATTATCCTGAGCCGTGTTTGCACCAGATCGCTGTTGTTACTTTGCAGAGCCTGCTCCAAGTAGGGAGTTCAGCTGTGGGTTTGCAGATATAGCAGGGACAAGAGGAAGAAATAAAGTTGCACTTTAATGCATTCAGTCACTTCTGACTTTACTCTCTAACCCATCTGAAGTAATGTCTCAGATGTTTAATAAATATTAAAGAAGACACAATTTTGTTTAAAAAGTATTAGTATCCTGTCAGACGAAAATACCAACTTCATAATAAAAGTGGCGCAAATATAAAACACATAATTTGAACTCCTTTGGACTGTTAGCTAATTATTACTGCAAATGCATAAGTTACTTCTTATTGGGTACTAATGGCTATTTTGAACGTTGCACCTTAATAACTTTTATGTTATTGTCCTTAAGCAGCATTCATTTTTTATCAAAGTTTATGTTTTCTACTGGTCTCATCTGTTGTTCGTACTTGTTTTGTCTTCTCAATCTTTAGCTGTGCAATTTATACATTCATTCATTAGGTAGATTGGCACCTATTTGACCCATATTTAAATATTTTTTCATTTCAATAAAACAAACATAAACCAAAAGTAGTTTTAGGATGGGTTTATTTCAGTGCTTAGATGGTGAACTACCATGGGAGCATGAATTGTTTCAGTTTTAACTATTATGAACTTAACTTAGATTTAGTTCTTGGTGAACTTGCACAACACTGGGTCAGGGAAACGTTTGCTTAACTGTCCATCATACTATGGCTTCACAGTTTCAGCATGTGTGTCAAAAACAGGGGCCTCATGTATTTGTAACCCTCTACTGCTCATTCAAATCAGCATGAATCTTTTCCTAAATTACCATAACATGGCTTTATAATATTTAAGATGAAATGTGATCACTTAAACAATTCAGGGGTCCAATAAGCCCCTGCACATTCACTGTGAAAACTGTACAACATGCTGGCATTAAAATGCCTGTTTAGCTCATCGTGGCAGAGTACATTTAAACCTCAATTGAGACAACACTGCCGCATCCCCACTGATACTCTCATGTTCCCATTATGTTTAATTTATAGCAAAAATGTTTGTTATATCAATAAATACTTTTCAAAATATAGGAAACATAGTTGTGCTGCCATCTTCTATGTACAAAAAAATGTACTTAGGTAGCTCTTGAAAATAAGACCTCCAGACTCAGTGAGATTTACCTGCATAAATAAAGGTGAAATAAAAAAATGCATGGAGCATTTATGCCAAAAGAAGAGCGCCATAGAGTTAGTTTGGGGGCTGAGGCAAATGTATCCAGTCCTTGAAAACTCAATTCTTCATGCTGTCACGTGACTACACATTACAGTCACGGAATCACTGAGAAGTCAGCTAGTTACTGGAATTGGATTTTAAACCAGCCCTGACTGGGGACTGCCTGATCAGAAACTCAGAAATCTGATATTTTTCTGATTAGTAACTCATACTTTTTGATCTGGACACCCTAAAAGGAAAAACAAAACAGCATCTTCCACAAATTGAGACTTGTCTGTGGTTATTCAGGCTGTGGGGAAGAGAGAGAGCAAAACTTAAAGTAGATAACAGGAAGGTTGCTATATTTTATCATCTGAGCACAACCTCTGCAGGAACATGCAGGTTTTGGAAAGTATTTTGGAAAATAACATTGTAAAGGTAAGTATCTACACACAAAAGTTTGACCAGTGCAACTCTAATTACAGCATAGGCATGACAAGTTTAACATCTTTGTACACCAGTGGATATAAACTGAAACCTTGAAGGTTCTCCTCCTCACTGTACTGTCCGTACAGCCTTTGTACCGGTATGCGCCAAAATTATTACTCTGTGTTCCCTATTTATGCCAGAGACCATTGAGGATATTAACAGTCAGCTGAGACTTGCCAAGTAACAATGGGACTGACTGGTAGTTTTTGGAACCAGGAGAACAAAGAGGGAAATGAACAGAACGAGCAAGAGAAGGGAGGAGAGACAGAGCACAGTGAATGTAAGGGAGAGTCAGAGCGATGAGCCCAAACTGTAAGTTGCCGGGCATACAGTCCTGCAGTCCTTGATAAGCCAGGATGTATGAAAGAGCTACGCCACCAGAGCTGGTGAATCACTGCCAGCGGTGGGGAGCATGAGGAAAGGCCAGAGCACTGAGAAGGGTGGGGGCTGTTGAAGGGGGATGAAGGAGAGCATATCAACTACTTTCGCCGCTCACTGGTTTTCAAATTTTTCTGCTCTGTCTGTCTTTTTCTCAATTGTTGCAACAGTACGAGGGCAAGGATGGAGTGGGAGAGAGAGGGATATTGTGACAGAAAGGGGAAAGCGTGTACTATGGAGAAAACGTACTTGTCAGAAGGATGGGGAGGTTGCTATGACAACTACTTATACAGCATGCCGTCAGTCATGTTTCATTGGAGTTTGGCGAAGAGAAGATGAATGAAAGGAGGAGAGGAGCAGGGGAAGGGGTCATTTATCTGTCTGTCTGCTAAGGTGGAGTGCAAATTTGACTGTCAGGCTCAGAGATAAGGACAAATTACGAACAATATTAGCTGGCTAATAAAAGGGAACAATAATGAATAGATAAATATATTAAAACCAAATGAGATAGCATCCAGGCAGAAAAAAGGGACCCTGAGAAGCCATGCAGGTTTTTGTCATTTCAGGGGAGAAAAGATAAGAGCCGGAAAGAGGCTGTGGGAGGGGGAGGCATCCGTATTAAACCTGACTAGTGTAGCGCACTTCCTTGAATCAAGACAGAAAAAAATCCAAATCAGTTCATAGTGGGAAATGGTGCAGCTTCCTTTCCCTCTTTGTAAGCCTATTATACTTCTTCAATGAGTAGGACGCCACACAATAATAGTGTCAGCATGTGTTCAAGCAGAAAAAACATGGACAGAATAGACTGAAATTAATTAACCCTACGAGATCACAGTGTAGCCAGTGGAATTTAATCCAATTTATTACATATAGTGTTCTAACTAGAGTTGTGTTTGCATTAATGAGACAGGGCATTTAATATGTGTGTACGTGAATGGCTCACAAGAGCATATTCTTGCACTCAGGATGTTCTTTCCTTCAGTGACAGGAGTTTTTGGGACCAACAATGAAGGGACTCTGCGGTTTGGCCCAGCCTTAGGGTGAAAAAACAACCCCAGCCAAATTAACTCCTGAATGATCAGGCATTAGCCCCAGAGAGAAGACGGTCACCCTTTTATTGTCATCATACTGTATGGAATAACCTGAATATAGTTCCACTGGCATACAGGTGGGAACAAAAAGTGGGTAAATAGTTTGTTTACCAATTTCTAAACCAAATTAGCACTCCTGTGTGGGTGCAACGTACAATCAGCTGTCTTTTGAAGTTTGCATCCTAACCCACTGAATTGACAGCACAAACCATAAGGCCTACCATGCACCAGCCTTAATGAGGTAGCTTATTAGTGCCGTTTTCTTCGCAGCCTCAGAGATGTTGCTTAGATACAGCCATACAGATGGAAGAAAGGAAAAACAAAACAATACTGAAGTTCTGAACAAAATTCCATCAAACTCAATGCTCTGTGATGTGCAATTTCCCTACTTCTGTTAAAATCTATGTAAATGAACTAAGTAAATATAAAATGAATTGACTAAATATACACAAATGTTAAACATGTGCTTCCGAAGGTTAAACCACAACATCAAGAACCTTGATTTCCATCCATGTCCTCGGTCTGTATTTCAACTTTGACATGTGCTCTTGAACAGCCAACCTGCTTCTCCAACTCACACAGCACCTACAGTGACGCTGGCTTGATTTCATGTCATAGTTTCATCATTTCAAGGCCGCCATTGCTAGCTCAGCTGTAACCCCTCACAAGTTTCGAGCAAAAATGGCATGCGGCAGCAGATGCGCAGCCTTGATAGTAATGCTGCAGAAGTTATAGTGCATTGCAAAATCTTCTACACCCCTTAAACTGTTTGTCACTACATTTTCTCATTTTACAACTATAGTTGAGTATTTTATTAGGATTTTAAGTGACAGATCAACACAAAATGTGGCAACAAATGTGAAGATGAATGAAATATATGTTTATAATATATGTTTTTTTCCCCCTTTCTGATACATAAATATGCCATTCTGTTTGGAATTATTGTCCCTCTGGGTGGTAAACATCTGTCTTGAGTCTGAAGGGTTTTCCTCCAAAATTTCTCAGGATTTAGCGCTATCTTTCCATCAACTTTAACCACCTTCCCCATTTTGGCTGAAGTAAAGCATCCTCATAGCATGGTGCTCCCACCCCCATGTGTCAATGGAGATAGTATTTTTATGGTGACACAAAGTGTTTCGCTTGTAGACCAGAAAGCTCAAACAAGGTCTCATCTGGCCAGATCACCTCCTTCTACATTTTACTGTGTCCTTTAAATGACTTTTGCAAACTTTAAACAGGACTTCTTAAGACTTTCTTTGAATAAAACATTTTTCTGCCACCTTTCCACAAAGAGCAGATTTGTGGAGTGCATGTCTAAAAGTTATTTTGGTAACATATCCTCTCACCTGAGCTGTGGATCTGTGCCACTGTATCAGTATTACTATGGGCCACTTGGCTATTTCTTTCATTAATGCTCTCTTGCCCTGCCTGTCAATTATGTGGATAGCCATGTCTTAGTTGTTTCTCTTTGTACCATTTACTTTTCAGTTTTGGATGATGGATTTAGCAGTGCTATGTGAGATGTTTAAAGCTTTAGATATTTTTTATAACATAACCATGCTTTATATTTTTTTTCCACACCTTTGATTCTGACCTGTCTGCTGTGTTCCTTGGTCTTCATGCAGTTGTTTGTTCACCAATGTTCTCTAACAGACCTTCCAAGGCTTTTACAGAACAGTTGTATTTATACTGAGATTTTTACACAGATAGGCTCTATCTGTTGGTGGCACTAGATTTTATTTAAGGGGTATAAGAGTAAAGAGAGATAAATATAAATGCATGCCTCAGATTTCTATTTATATAGCTTTTTGAAATTATGTACATTTTCTTTCAAGTTCACGATTATGTGCTACTATAGATTGGGCTATCACATAAAATGCCCCCAAAATATTTACAAATATGCAGCTGTGAGAACACAAAGTGTAAAAAAATTGATGGGGAGTGAATACTTTTGCACAGCATTCTACAGTGTCTTTCTCACTAAGTGGTCCTCTTGTCTGTTTCTGCCTTGCTGCGTTTTCAAGCACTTTGTGACTATATATGTATGCATCATGCAAACATGTTGCATAAGATATAACACATTCAGAACATTAAATAACCCATGATCATATACTTAGACTTGCATATATAAGAAACAGGAGCCCATATGAAAGCACATAGCAGTTTGTGTAAAAGACACATCCTGAAGACAAACATCACAGCACAGCGTAGGAGGTTCTGGTTGGGTCCAGTTGCATAATGAGCCCAGTGGCATGTTAACTGGGCCAAAGAGCCTAGGATCAAACTGTAATGTTTTAATGAACAGAACCCTCAAAGGAGTAGCAAGCTTCTGCATTCCAACCATACACATGTCCTTGATGCACACCAACTAAGTTGATTTCATCTCAGAGACTCCGGTTATCATAAATTCCCTCTGTCCCTCCTTCAAACACAAAGATGGATATTGCAAATGACACATAAAAGAGTTACCCGCAAGTGTCTGTGCACTCACATATTTGTAGGTGCATATAAACAAACAAAAAGATGCACATAAGGCACAAGCATGACCTTCTTTCTGTGTCACTCAGCCCGTCAAAACTGCTATGCATCGTTGTGATCTAAAGTCTTCTCCATTCTCTGCTGCTGGCCTGGGGAGATTTCAGCTCCACGTTGGCCCCCGCTGGAAGCCTTGAACATATAATTACAGCCCTGTGATGTGGCCCTGTGTTCTATTAGCTGTAAAACCTCTGAGGTGTGTAAAAGTGTAGGTGTTGTCGTGCACACTCCTGGCTTCTCATCCTGCCATCTATGCTGTTAGCTAATTCCCCAACCCCCCCCCCCCCCCCCCCCCCCCCCCCCCACACACACACACACACCACACACACACACACACACACACATACTCACCTCAGGGGGATGCAGCCAGAGGATATAAAACCAAAGGAAAAATTGCCTAAAATATTTTATTGGCACCATATACGGCTCAGAAAATTTACTATCGATATGATAACGAATGTGAAATATTACTCAGAGCTTTTTTGTGGACTTCAGTGCATTATGGCTGTGGTCATAAATTCTGAAGCTGTTGCACAGCATGCATACATAGTTACTGTACATAAACATTTACAGTATGACAGTGCTATTTATATTGTCTCCCTTCATAATACCACGTGAAGAGCAGTTTGGCATCCATTATGTGATGTATTTTTCTCCCCATGCATTTTCCTCTTTTTATTCCCTATTCCCATTCTTGTTTCCGTTCCAGTCTATGTTTGCTTACAGTAGAACAGGCTTCTTTACATTTGACAGTGTTTAACAAAGCACTAGGCTGTTTCTTAATTATTTTCTTCTCACTCCATTGACACTGATTCATGAGGGTAATGTTGGACACGCCTCCTTGGCCAGCCCCTCCAACCAACCTCAACCTCCCATCTTCTCCACAGTTTTTCTCTTATATTTTCTTGCTTTCTGTAGAATTCCTTGCAGCTTTTCATATCTTTCTCAGTTACTCTACATTTTTCACTTACTGTGTATCAGCATCTCCATCTATATTTGTTCTGTCTTTCAAATTCTCTCTGTAAATATGCTCATTGCTAATAGCATACGTTCATTGTAATCTATTAGCTGTTATGATTCTTCTAAGGTTATTATCTTTGTTTCATACAGTGCCCTGCAAAAGTATTTATAACACTTGAACTTTTTCAGGTTTTGTCATTTTATAAGAACAAACTCCAATGTATTTTATAGGGATTTTACGTGATATACTGTACATCTGTTGACAGCACAGCTATTAGTTGCACGCTGCACAGATCTAGCTTTTATGGCGTTGTAAAAAAAAAAAAAAAAAAGCCTTATCTCTTAAGAAAGCCTTAAGAGAATTCTGTTTGTAGTTTGCCATGAGTCAGTAGGGGGCACAACAAATGTGAAATAAGGTGAAAACTAAAACTGTACAGGACCCTGAGCCCACTATCTCCACAGTGAAACATGGGGATGGCAGTGTCATGCTGTGGGAATGCTTTTTTTCCAGAGGTGACAGGGAAGCTAGTCAGAATCGATAGGAGGATGGATGGCGCTAAATACAGGACAATCATAAAAGAAGCCCTGTTAGAGGCTACTTGAGGACAACAACCCTGAACGTACAACCAGAGCTACAATGGAATGGTTTAAACCCAATCATATTCATCTGTTAGAATGGCCCAGTGCAAGTCTTTTTCTAAATGTAACTGAGAATCTGTAAAACTAGACAATTGAAATTAACAGACACTCTCGATCTAATCTGAGTTTTAACTATTTTGTAAAGAAACATGGGCAAAACTTTCAGTCTTTACATGTACATATAGTAGAGAAAATTTCCGCACTCTCAGCAAAATACAGACTCAGTTGGGCTGAATACAAATGCATGGCTCACTTTTACATTTTTATTTGTGAAAGAAAATTTGAAAACCATTCATTGTTTCCTTACACTTCACTATTATGCAAATCCAAATAAAACATATTTAAGTTCTGTGGTTATAATTGTGATCAATATAAAAAAGTTCATGTTGTGAAAATATTTTGCCATAAACTTTATTATACTCATATTTGCTTGTAATC